>OZ017738.1:360555443-360757990 GCA_963969285.1 Odontomyia ornata
TCGTGTTGTCATGTTTTCGAAATAAATCAACGGAAAATTCTGAAACATCAGATGTTAAATCACGGTGGCTTATATAAAGGATGACAAAATGCAAACACTGCAAATGAAAAACAAACACATCTTCATGCTTTCACCCTTGATTACCACCAACATAGTCGGTGGGTGGTGAATCCTGCGTTATGTTGGATTTGCATTATTTATCACTTAAACGACTTTATCTCGTAATGAAGCATGAAAACTTTTAACGTTCCATTACGTTTACAAAGTCTGAAGAAATTGAATTGGCATATCTTGAAGTCGGTGATATTATTGTAAGTGTAATGAAATGAGTTCCAGGTATGATTAAATGGGAATTTCAGTATGGAATTAATTATCATTAAATTTGAGTTTTCGGAAAAAATAAGCAAACAGGCAGCCTCTTTGGTTAAAAGGAAATAAAATCTCAGCTCAAGTAAAATCCAACAGATGTTATATACTATATGCTCGTATGCATGTGCAAATGTAAAAGGTTTTAATTTCAAGCCTCATTCGATGAGTTTTCCAGGTAAAATATTCCATCTTGAAACATCCAGCATCTACTTAAAGGAGAATTAGATCTGAATGCACTTAATGAGATGTTTAATAATTATTGTCATTCAATTTTAAAACAAAAAGCTTTTTTCAGTTCCAGGCAACTTCATCATAGGTGATGTAAAAGTCCACTAAGATTCGCGATGGCATCACTAAACATAGACAAGAAGCCAGAAATTTCAAAACCTTTTCCTGATGCATATTGCACAAATCCACTTATTGATTGATTTGGTGCAGAAGACTATATGTTTGGAGAAGTTATCCAGAGTGAAAGTTTTTCAATTTGATGAATTCTTATCGTGCTTGCCATTTTAAGGTATGTATATTTAAATGCAAAATTTTGTTAGAAACAAAACCTTTGTTCATCTTTGTAACACCACAGGTTTTTTTGGTGTTTTCTACTAAAATACAAAACCCTATTAAAATGATGACCTTTGTGTTAGCAATTTCGATTCTCTTCGGTTCGTTCAATAGAGATTTCCCGAAGGGAGTCCAAACCGATCTGTCATCGGTTAAAGATGTGAAGTCTGGAAACGTGACAACGGACTGTACCCTTTAGGTCAACAAGTCGGTAGACTCTCAGTCTACTTCGAGGTGGCTGCTGGCAGACTAGCAAGTTTGGAGAGGAGTTACGGGCACAGGTCTTCCACGAATAGACTTAGTCCAAATACAACAATCAACCACCGATTCAAATGTCCGATTCAAATGCCCGATTCAAAACGTGTCAAGCAATTTTTACCGACTCGATTTTAACCTACTTTACTTTTGTTTCCTCTTCCTTTCAATTCGAAGGAAAGCACAAAACTAAACCGTTAATCAAAAACACGCCTCCAAAACAAACTACTCAAATTCAAACTCGTTCCAATCTACTGTAAAAAAGCATGCAAGACCAAGTGACGGTACCGCGTATCGACCGAAACACGAAACCGACCATTCGCGGATTATCTAAACCCTACCTTCTTGGCAGCATACTCATCTTCACCGTCGCTTCCCTCTGAAAAAGAACGAATTTGCTGAAAAGGAAAGGTTGTGTTAACTTAGCAATTTATACCGGGTTATCCATTTCGTGGTTGGGAAAGTATAACCCTGCCATTTGACACCTGTCAGAATTAAATGTCATTCAAAGCGTGTTTTTTTTAGATAAAGGTTTGTCATTTGGAAATATGGATCGCTTCACAGTCGAAAAAGGCGTTAAAGTTATTAAATTTTATTATAAAAATGGTGGTTCTGCTGTATCAACACTTAGGGCTTTACGAGCCGATTACGGTCGACATAATCGAACTACACAGCAACCAATTTCGAACACAGTGAGAAAATTTGAAGAGACTGGATCGGTTATTGATATTGCAAGGCCTGTGCATCATCACAACATTCGTTCTGCTGAAAAGATCGCTGTCGTTGCTCAAAGTGTGGAGGAAGACCCAAATCTGTCGATTCCTCGACGTGCTCAACATTTGGGCTTGTCTTGCGGCTCATTGTGGCGGATTTGCATTTGGATTTGCATCTCCACCCCTACAAAATCCAACTCACTCAAGAACTTAAGCCTCAAGACCATGCACAACGCAGAATGTATGCGAATTGGGTGATTGAACGACAAGCCATTGATAACGATTTTTCGAACAAAATTTTCTTTGGTGATTAGGCTCATTTTTCGCTCAGTGGTTACGTAAACAAACTGAATTGCCGCATATGGGCCTCTCAAAATCCTCAGGTAATCACAGAAAGGCCTTTGTATCCGGAAACAGTCACCGTTTGGTGTGCAATATGATCTGATGGTGTTATTCGCCCGTATTTTTTTGTAAACGAGCAAGGACGAGCCATCACATTCAATTCTGACCGCTATGGACGGATGTTAACCGATTATTTTTGGAGAGAAATTGAAGATTATGATCTGAAGAACATGTGGTTCCAACAAGACGGAGCCACAAACCACACAACACAGGCTAATCGAGCACTTTTGCAAGAGACATTTCCAGGACGCGTAATTTCGAGATTGAGTGATATCAATTGGCCCGCAACATCCTGCGACCTAACACTTTTGGATTTCTTTTTATAGGAGTTATGCAAAAGATCGTGTTTATGTGAACAATTCTCAAAATTGGTGAAGTTATGGCCGAGATATTGCCGGAAATGTGCCGAAAAGTTATTGAAAATTACCTCCAAAGGATTGAAGCCTGTAAGAGGTCTCGTGGGAGACATTTGAATAATGTTGTATTACACGTAAAATGGCAAGGTTCAATCTTTATATTGAATAAAAAATTTTGTTTCTTTCTGAATATTTAGTGTGTTTTCTTTAGCTTTACTCTCCCAAGCGTAAAATGGATAACCCTATATCTATTTTCAAAATGAGGTTCTTATGTTTGATGTAAAGTCATCGAACAAATTAAAATCAAAATTCCATTCAATTTTTTTGCAATCGAAATTGTATTTTTCCTACAAATTAAGGTAATTCACTATGCAACAAAGTAAACTTTTTTTTGTTTTACTGGGTTCACAGTATTTAATTAAGTTTTGCCACCTTGAAAGTATGTGAAATATCGAAATAAAATTGTTCTATCACATCAAGTTTAATACTGAAACTTATTTATTGATGTTACTTAAAATTACATACATAATATGTTACATAAATTGTTATTCTACATTAAAAATAACTTTTTTTTCGAGCGACGCGCTTTTCTCTTATAGTCGGTAGTGGCAGTATCCCTCTGGAGGCTTCAACAGTAGTCTGCAAGCATGGCTGGCTCCCATCTACCCTGGTAACGCTTCTCGTATTCTGCAATTTCTTGATGAAATCTTTCACCCTGTTCATCACTTACTGAACCCATGTTATCAGGAAAGAAACTTAAATGGGAGTTTAAAAATGTATTTACAATGACATATTGCATCCTAGTTTGTGATTAGCATCCAGCATCCGATTAATCTTTTCAGGAAGATCCGGTGATTTTTGATCCATGAGAAAATTTTTTGTGACATCAACAAAACCCAACCATGCATTTTTAGGTAAATTTCTCGCGATAAATTTACCTATTACTCTCCGTAATAGGTAAATATATATATATATATATATATATATATATATATATATATATATATATATATATATATATATATATATATATATATAAATTTGTGACCACACCAGAGGTTGCAATTTTGTTACGATTTTCACCAAACTTTCAGGAAAGGTGTGTTGGGTAAATATCTCGGTTAAGTTCGCGAACCAGCTGTATCGGCCGGGCAAAAACAAAATGGCGCTCATTTTAGACAAAAAATCGTTATTTCTTTTCTGACCAACGTATTGCTCCAATTCGGATGAAATTCGGTAAAAAGATTCACTGACATATGTGATGAATCTCACAATAAAAATTCAAAGTCGGTACGGCACAAACAAAATGACGGCCGCTCATAGGTCGAAAAACGTGCAAAATTTTGTTGTTGTAATAGTGGTCAAAGCTTTCAACGGATTTTCATGAAATTCGGTAGTTAGATAGAAATTATAAGTATCTAAAGAATTGCGTGAAAAAACTGGAGATCATGTCACAAAAAACAAAATGGCGGCCAGTTGAAACTCAAAACTTCAAAGGCTTCTAAAAATCGCAATTTTGATCCTAGAAACTTGGTTTCAAGATAGACATTACTCAGATCAATAGACTTTGATATTTTGATGTTCATGCATGTGGAAATTTCAAAATGGCAGCGGTTTAAATAGACGTTTTTTCAGGTTTTTGTGGCGCTCTAGCGGTCACATTTTCCAGCGGATTTTGATGAAACCTGAGATTATAGATTTCTGTACTATGTTTTTGTATTATGCAGAAAATTATTTAATTTGAATGAAAAATAAAAAAAGTCGAAAATTTAAAGCCCAATATTTTTAGCTGGCATTTTGACTAAAAATTGAATTATTTTGCCCTGTCTAGAGTGAAACTCCGAATTGAACGAGATTTGGCACATTGATTGATGAGGTCCTAGCCCACAAAGATTTGAAATTGTCCAAAATTAAATGCATGCATTCAAAATGGCGGCCCCAAAGGTCAGAAGGCAAGCGCAATTCGCTACTTTAGTAGCAACTGAAATAATGATTTTTTTTCGTGGAAACGCTTTAAATGACAGCTTGAAAGTATTTATAAATCAGACTATTTTTTAAAATTTGTAAAATATTTTTAACTATACCCTAAAAAATTATGAAATCGCCACCTGTTTGTCTGTCTGTCCGTCCGTTTGTTCGTGCGTCACAAGTTTTCTCGCAAACTACATAAGCTAGAATGAGGAAATTTTCTACGTAGGTCAAAAGTGGTGCCTCTTGAAATTGGCAGTGTAAGAAAATATTTTAAAGTGTTTAAGGGGGTCTCCCCATTCAGGGGGGTAACATAAACATTTTTTTATTTCTGTAGTCCTCTAGCAGCCAAGTTTCTCAACAGATTCCGACAAAACTTGAAATTATAAGTTATTAAGGCAAGTTAATTGACATATAAAAAAATTTGAAGATTTACAGCTTAATTTTTTCGCAGCCGTTTTCAATAAAAATTCAAAATGACGGCCCCTGATGGTTCAGAAAAGAATCGAAAATGTATTTATTAATGGCAATGCAAGTGCTGATTGAACTTTTATGGAAATCTTTTGAAATTAACTATTTGACCTATTTAAGCCAAAAAGTTATCACATTTGTGTGGTAACCACTGTGAAATGTGTAAACAGCAAATGTGAGAAGGGCGAAACCAGTATTTATATGTTTATAACAATTTATTACCCGCCGATTTTCAATATGTGATCCATACGTGTGCAACTCAATTTAATTAGCAAAATATATGCGCCTCTATGAAGGGTCTCCAAATACGAACGGCAACAGATTCTATTTATGTTTATTAATACCCATGTGGTGCTACAAAAATTGCAGTAAGAAGTGCAGTAGTAGGCAAGCCAAATTCTTTTTCGAAACCTTACGCTACGTACCGGAAATTTACCTTTTCGGCTGGTGCTGCCGACGGGGATTTTTTTTGAATAAAAAGTAGCTAAAGCAATATGACGTTTTCGATAAGTTGTAATTTTGACTTCAGTTTTCAATAGATTCCACTGTTTCAATCTCGAGCCTAATATTTCAGATTTTTCTTTGGTCAAATCTAAATCTCTAACTAGGTCATTTAGTTCTGATTGACTAATCAAATGTGGTTCTGTATTTTTTGCATCTATAAATACCTCTCCGCCGAAGGGCCTGCTTCATCTTCTTCTTCAATAGAACTCGATAAACTTGAAGAACTACTAAATCTTTCCGGTATTGGAATGTCTGGAGAATGTGGTAGCGGCATTGACACTGATGACATAGTAACATACTTCATAGAATGTTTTAATTCTTTTGAAAAGTCTCACACAGTTGTTAAAAAAAAGTAGCAGTCATCTATGTGATTTTTGGGTTCACGCCACTGCATTGGTACACCAAAAGGCATTTGTTTAATATTACCCTTGTACCAACCTGTCAAATATTTATAACATTTTCAACAAAACACTTTCGGTACCTATGATTTGTCTTGATTTTTAATGGCAATTTTAAAATAAGCTTCATAACACTTCACAATCAGAGGCGAAATTGGCTTTTTTGCACTTTTAGGCGTAAATTGACCACAAACATAACGAAATAAGCTAGGAGAATTAGCACAGACACGCGGCGTTTCGTAGATTTCTGAATGACATAAATTAATTACAACTTTAAAACTTTGACAAAATGTTTTAAAGAAAAAGTATAACTGATTTAACAATGAATCCTTTATTGTTCTTATATGAGCTGACAATATTAAACTGAGAGACGAACTTAAATTATCTCTGCTTAAATACTGTATCTATTTCTTACCTACTTACATTTTAACATTCTTATCTTAAAAGAAATCCTTTCTTTCTTTCACGCGTCCTGTCTGTTACAGGGCGAAGGATGTTTTATTACATGCATACTAATCAAGAGTAGGTATTTCCCGTCGCCTGTTCTTTTACCGTGGCGACGGATATTGTATATGTTATTGTATAATGTAACTAATTTTTTGATGATATTTGATCACATCAATGAATGTAATAATAATAATGTAATAACTACCCTCAACTAAGTGCAGTGGAAAGTAAATAAAGTAAGATTATAATCTTACGTTACGAAAATTACCGTTATTTTTGTTCTGGGACATGATATCTTAATATTAATTTGTTTTCTGTTGTTTACTAAGCATACCTAATACAAATCACCACCCGGGATTTCAGTGTCAGTAACAGACTGAAATATAAAGTTTACGTATAATATGAAATATGATTAGATTTCTTCTTCGAAACTTCATCCTAATAATTATGTATTTTTTTTGTTTTGTACGAAAATGTTTTAAGTTTACCAGTCGAGATAGCACACACTCATTATATTGGGTGAGGGAAAATACAATTAAAGCAACAAAAAAATCGTTTAATATAAATGGTTGCTCTACATTTTGAATATGCATTTTGCGCAATGTGGGGAAAATGATTATGTAGATTAACCATTCATTGCATAAATACTAAATTAAGATATGCACAAATTCGACAATAGAGAAGTGTATTAAATTAACATTATTCAAAATTCTACTATGGATAGAGTTTTGTAGTAAGATTTACTTGCAGAATTAGATACTAACATGTTATAACATATTAAAATTATTACAGAATTGTGAAAATGAGAAATTACTATATTAAGTTCTATTGTCGTTTAGTTTCTTCCAAAATTCTATTCAACTGAATCCAGCGCAAATTTAAGAATGATTATGCTAATTTATTTAAAAATAAGTAAAACTGCCCATAACATAGTTCAAATAAAACGTATGGCCATTAATAGTGTAAAGGGTTGAAATTTGATGCTGGAATGGCCGTCGTTTATGAAAATATAAATTAGTCGCTGACTAGCCCTTTCCTCTACACTTAAGAACCAATCTCGGTTGTACGAGACGAAAATCAGACACAGATTTCACTGTCGTGTTGTCAATGAAGAGTTATTGTCTTGCTCGTTTGTATTTCTATAAACGAATTTCAGCAGATCCGTTCTTGTCCGGATCCAGCAATCTTAATTCTTCGAAATGGGTTGCAATTGCGCTGAAATGATTTGGTTATTGACACAGGTCGAAGCAAGGGGATTGAATGACTTATTTCAGTCCCAGGTCAGAAGCATGATGGAATCCCATTAATTCAAATGTTTTCTTCGGGTAATAGTAAGCTATTTATATTAGTACATAGTGACTCACACTAGGGGTGTTAGTGAAAGAAAGAACCTTGAGTCTGTCGACGATCTGGCAGAAAACCATGGACATTCTTCGCCCATTCCCTAACAGTGGGATATGTCAACTTCACCACGTTACTTTGATGCAAGGTCAGCGCGCTCACTGCTCCCAACGTTAACCATTCACACTTCCACCGTTTTACTGTGCACTTAAAAGGCTGACCCGATGTTGGGGGGATTAAAGCCAGATAAATTGATTTTCAGGTGGTATATGAAACTTCTCTCCACGTGTACTTTACACAATCGGGAGCAGCAACGGAGATTGAACAAGTATTCAAGTGAAATGGTTTGCCGGTGTGCTTTGCATTTGAGCAAAAACAAACCCCACTATTCCTAGTTCAGTCACAGAGATCTGTCATTTAACCTTATCAGCTGGTTGGACAATTGTATAGAGATGAAAGATCTCTGCAGTGTATCGCTCTGTACAATCGACGATTATTACATGTGTCTTTCTGTCCGTCCGTCCGTCAGTTCTTATGTATGTTACAGCGGTTTTTCCTCCGAAACTATAAATGTTACGGCCATGAAACTTTGTGGAAAGACCAGAAGTGACGACTTCTTGAATGTTTTGGGTTGAACATTTTTTTCAGAGAGCTTTAAGGGAGGTTTCCCGTACAGGGAGGTGACCCAAAAAAAAAAATTTTCGTCATTGGTAGTCAAGAGGGGCAGGGTGAGAGGAAATGTACAAAGTTTTTGCATACCTCCCTCCCTTGCGAGTGGACACTATCGAACCAAAAAATCTAAAAAAAGTTATCAATGTAGGCCTTTATGAGTAAATACGTCAGAAGCCGAAATTCGATCAATTTGTGCGTAATATAGGGTTTTCGAATAAGATGTGTTATTTTGAATAAATCTTGTGATTTAACACCTTGCGGCTTCTTCCTTTGGAGCCACGTGAATAAGAAGGTCTAAACTAACAGCCCAGCGTCGATTCAAGACCTCAAAGATAGAATTCGTGAGACTATCGAGGACATAGGGCAGCCACTTTGCGATTTGGTAATGGAAAATTTCATGAAAAGGATATGGTCCTGTATGCGTAGTCATGGCGGTCATTTGCCTGACGTTACCTCTCACTATGAACGACATACCTTCTTTTTTATAATAAAATAAACATCCGATCATTCATATTAAGAAATTTAATTTTTCTTTTAATATCAAAATAACACCTCTTATTGGAAAACTCTGTAGTATGATATATCATTTTTAGATTTTCCTGAATAAAACCGTAAAGGTACTCTTCAATACAATAAAATTGATGTATATAAGGCTAACATGTTTTGAAAGTTTTGAAAAGATTGGATAGTATTTAACAAACTTATAGCAGTTTAAATTTTTCTGCATTATTATGCAACAATACTCGTATGCGCTGTATTATTATAAAACCATATGGCTATGGAACAATATCAACTAGTGATATTAGTAATCGTAAAGCAAAATGCCGGCTGTTTTTAATAAGAAGCTTGAACAACTTTTTGTTATTTTTTCCCAACTTTAACATTTAAGATACATGGTATGCTATTAACGCTTAAATGTATTTATTAATCAATGGTCGAAGATGAGCGCCTACAATTAAGAGGTGAAACCAGTCTTGTGAGCAGGCGAGTGCTACTACCAGAAGGATTTTGTAACCGCCCTAGGGTTTGAAACAAGTTTTCTGATGGTATAAATCGATAACTTGGATTATTTACCTAATACTTGTATAAGATATGATTTCAATTATCCAAAGATGCAGAGTTTTGTTCATGTATATGACAGGTGCCAATTTGTTTTAGATAAAATAATTTTAATGAATGCTCAGCCAATTAAACATGCTCATATTAAGCACTATTACTTATATTCTCATGCAAACCTGAAGAAAGTAGGGGTGGCAAGGTTGATTTCAAATATGCA
Source organism: Odontomyia ornata (assembly GCA_963969285.1). Classification (NCBI taxonomy): domain Eukaryota; kingdom Metazoa; phylum Arthropoda; class Insecta; order Diptera; family Stratiomyidae; genus Odontomyia; species Odontomyia ornata. The sequence goes on from OZ017738.1 coordinate 360,565,177, forward strand.
TCAATCGTGAACACGTGTTACGGTCGTTATAATTCTATACAATTTCCATGAAATTCCGTATAATAAATTTCTTATCTTAGCATACATGGTTGTAGAATCTTAAGAAGTTTAGGGGCACCATTTCGATTTTTTGGGGGAAAATGTAAAATTTACAAATCATACTATTATTAACAGAGTTGAGTGAACTTTGATTTGTAAGGTGTTTATTGCACTTGTATCCATAAAGACCTACCATCGTGATTTTTCATAGATTTTCACGGGGAGAGGGGACACAAACATTGTCCAAACACTGTCCGTGCATTTAACCTACCCTTGGCCCCCAAATGCAAAAACTGACTTTTTCAGATTCTGAAAGTACTAAGACCTTTTATTTGATACCCTATTCGGCTATATTTTATGAAAAAAATGTTAAGAGCCGCTTTGTTGCGAGATGATCCCCCCTTGATAAATTTTGAAATATCTGATAAGGCCTCAACTTTTGAGAGACCTACACTTTTGTTATTTTCACAAACTTTGAACTTTGTAGCTTCAATAGTTTCTGACGCATGGATAGATGGACCGACGGACAGGTAGACAGATGGATGGTCATGCGGGCAGACAGGTTGTGAAACTAGTAGGTTTTTGGAAAATTTCTTTCACAAAGCCCTGAACGAAGTTATAGCGGTTTGAATATTCCTGTATTACTATGGAACAATATGCACAGTACTACTATGGAAACATATGGCTACGGAACAATATGCGCTTTTTACCGACTCAGACACTACAGCTTTGCTAGGATTTGCATGAACGTTTCAGGAATGATAGGTATCATGAATATCATTGAAAAATAGTTCAGCTAGTGGTATCAGTAATCTCAAAACGAAAAAGTGGCTGTTTTAAATGCAAAGATTGAATAATTTTGAGTTATTTTTCCCCAACTTCAGCGTTTAAGGTACATGCTTTGAACACTTGATTCAATTTAAAGAATGAGTGAAGATGAGTACCTACCATTAAAACTCATAGGTGAAACAAGCCGAGGAGGCAGGAAAGAGTTATCAAGGTAGACATTTATGAGTACAACAATAACAAATACCTCAGAAGTCAAAATTCATTCAACTTTGTTAATAATAGTATGATCTTCGAATTTCGCATTCTCTCCAATAAAATCGAATGGGTGCCTTTAAACCCAATAAAATTCAATATTTAAGTAGCCTTACATAAGGTACTAATACTCTGTAAGTTGAACGAAATTCGTTCGTTATATACATTTGAAATTTCTCCAATTACAACAACAATAATATACTATTTTGGTATTTTATGGACTTTCCATCGAACCTGACACTGCAGCTTTGATTTAGTCTTCTTAATCGGTGACATAACTGCTTTTGGGGTTTCATGATTTCAGTGATTTTTGTTAGTTGAAAATGGAGAAACAATGGATTTTCTTTTAAACGAGCAAATCTATTCGGCATTTTTCTTGATTTTATTCGTTGCTGGTGATTGCATTTTATAAGTTGAGTACAAAATCCTTCTGACATGAGCGTAGATCTGTCTACCCAACTAGTTTCTGTTTCGTTTCGGATGTGGATGATTGGTTTGATACATCAAGATTACTTTCACGACCAGGTTCAAAATCAAGGTCAGACTCAGGTCTGTTCACATCTTTGATGGCTACTTCAACTTCATTTCGAAGCAAGCTTCTTGGTAAATGGTTGAGGTCACTTTCTGCTTCATCGCCACCATCTTCTTCTGTATTATTTCCATCGTATATTCGAAAGAGTAACTACTGATATCTAGCACATAAGATATGAGAAAATATTTACAATAATAATAATTGTTGAAATACTTATATTAGTAATATGAACAGTCGAAGATTTATCAAAAAGATCAAAACACAAAGGTTAACTAAAGTTCTAGTGCACCCTACAGAGTGTACTGTTGATTAAGTTTATATTTGAGGCAAATGTTTTATTTTTTCCTCAATATTTTTGTACACGTAGAACCAGTAGCTACTTCAAAAGTAAAAGAATACAAAAAAGCAAGAACTTACGTTTTTCTTGACATGATGACCGAAAATCAACAGGCTGCTCTGATGACACTTCAAAACAGGAGTGTGACTGACTTTGGAAAATTATTGTCAATCTTGATAAAAGTCTAGTGGCTTGGGACAGCTGTGCCACATTTAATAGCTATTAAAGACTGCATGAGAGGCTTTAAAGATCACAGACAAAAGAGCTTTTTAAAGGAAACAAGAGGAAGTGCACCCTGGAGGGTGCATTAGGAATTGAAGAGTAACAGTGCGAGCCTTATGTTTGAGGTCATTGTCTTCGTAGTATTTAAATGCATTTAAAGTGCCTATTTTCGCGGTGCTTTTTTGCAGATTTTCTTTAAGGAGTCTAAGTATCGACAGTAATTCATGATACCATCAATAAATACTAATTTGCCAACACCGCTGCGACTAGATATGCATCCCCAAACAATTAAACTGCTTCTCTGTACGCCTGAGATTCTTTGGAGTCAATTCGTAAGTGGGGCTTGCGCCACACCATAACACGTTCATTCGAGCCACATTTAACATTAAATTTGCTTTCATTGCAAAAATAACATCACCCCAATAATCAAGATATAACAAAATATATTCCTTGGTGAGATTGAAACATTTTTTTCCCTTCACTTCGCTGATGATTGGCTTTTTGTGTACAATATGTCCAGTATATCGAACATTTCTCAAAATTCGGCGCACTGTTTCATATTCTACTTTTTTTAAAGTCTGCGAAAATTTCACTTGCGAATTTTGGAGGACTGAATTAATGGAACAATAGCGCGTTCGCCAAGCGTCGTTAGAAAGTTTGGACGGCCATGACTATGCATCAAGTCTATTCTGCCTTTCTTTTTACACCTCCGTAGAATATCGTTACTTGTTCTACGTTTCATGTTGAGGATCGAATATATTTCTGCCAGAGTTTTACCTTCCTTATGATTAAAAATAACCATCTGGATCTTCTCTGTGTATTTACCAATTTTGCATTATCACAAGCTCAACGTTTTCAGGGTTTTGTACTAAAATACAAAACCCTATTGCAATCACGACATGCATTCGCTTGTATGTCACAGCACTTTTTCTCCGAAACGAGGCAAGTTACAGCCATGAAACTTTGTGGAAAGGTCAGAAGTGGCGACTTCCTGGAAGTTTTGGGGTGGATAAATTTTTCAAAAGGTTTTAAGGGGGGTCTCCCCGTATCGGGAATGACCCTTCAAAAAAAAATTCAACATTGGTATTCGAGTAGGGTGTCATTGGAAAGGTCTCAATGAGATCCTTTCAAAACAAGTCTTACAATCACCCTTAAAGTACCGCGGGGGGCAGGGGAAGGGAAAATGTACGAACTTTTCGTGATTGGACACCTTTCATCCGAAAAATCTCAAAAAATCGTGAATGTAGGCCTTCATAAGTACAACAAAAATGAATATGTAAGAAGTCGAAATTCACTGTACTATGTTAGTAATAATATGATTTATCGATTTTACATTTTCCTGTATAAAATTTTAACGATACCTTTAAATTCAATAAAATTGACCTGTCCTGAAAGTTTTACAAAAGTCAAATGGTATTTAACGAAATTATAGCAGTTTGAATTTCACTGTACTACTGTGGAACAATACGCACTGTATTACTATGGAAATATATGGCTGTAGAACAATATGCGCTTTTTACCGACTCAGACACTACAGGTTCGCTAGGATTCGCATGAAAGAGTCAGGAATGGTAGGTATCATGAATATCTTTGAGAAATGGTTCAGCAAATGATATCAGTAATCGTGAAACAAAAAAATGGGTGTTTTAAATGCAAAGATTAAATAATTTCGAGTTAATTTTTCCCAGCTTCACCGGCTCAGTGCTTCCCACTCCAATTTTGATATTGTGTAAGGCGTGAGACGCGCGGTATGATGGCCCGCATTATTCTGGAGAAGAATGCTCCTTCGTTTTGAGTGTTCTTCTTCTTCTTCTAAATAGTACTACAGCCCCTCTCGGGCCTTCGCTTAGAGATAGTTAGCGTATCTCATTTTCATGACCGTATTGATTTCTTCAGAAGTTGGTTTGGTCAGTACCATGCTCCCGTGTGCCTGCTCAGCTATGATATGGTCTGATTAAATCAGTACATATCACCACAGAGTGAACACCCGAAGTCTGTCCGAAAAACCCCCTGAACTAAATCACGTTCCTCCCAACGAGACTTGAACCTGGGACCTTTGGCTTATGCGTTCATGCTCTAACCACTAGATCTCACAGACTACTAGTAGTCTGTGTTTTGAGTGTTATTTTGTGATATTGAAGGTGTTTGTGGATGATGGACTCTACACCACCAATATTGATGCCAAGTTCAGCCGAAATGTCTTAAACATTTATTCTACGGTCCTCCGAAATGAGTTGTTCTACGCAGCAAATGTTGTGTGGTGTGATGCAAGTTCACGGTCGACGATCATGTGGCTCATTCTCGAAGGTTTTGTGACCATCCTTGAATGCGTTGGCCCATCTAAACACAGCAGGCCTACTCAGGCATCACTACCGAACGGATTTTGCGAACGCAGAAAAATTTCCGTGTTTTGAACGCCTTCCCACACTAAACAAGTTGGGTAGACAGACCTATGCTCATGTCAGAAGGGTTTTGTACTCAACTTACAAAATGCAGTAACGAATAAAATCAAGAATCATGTCATGTTCGAGGATCATACAATTATTAGCAAAGTTGAAAGAATTTTGACTTCTGAGGTATTTGTTATAGTTATACCCACAAATATCTCCCTTGATAATTATTTCAGATTCTTTAAGATCACGGATGTCCATTCGCGAGGGAGGAAACACATTTTTCATGTATCCCCCCCCCCCCATATGCCCCCACTGCAAAAACTGTCAGTGCAAGAACTGTTTTGAAAAGCTTTCATAGAGAACTTTCAGTTGATACTCATATTGGCTACCTTTCATTAAATTTTTTTTCAGGAGCCACTCCTCTGTACTGTAATCATCGATTCATGGCCTGTTTTTTAGAATCTTAGAATGGTTACTAAGCCCTTTTGCTAGGAGCTCTCTCCTGCCTTTCCGACTTGTTTCAATTGTATGTACTCATCTTCATGATACCTATCATTCCTGAAATTTTCATGCAAATCCTAGCAAAGCTGTAGTGTCTAAGTCGGTAGAAAGCGCATATAGCCATATGTTTCCATAGTAATACAGGGAATATTGTTCCATAGTAATGCAGGAAAATTCAAATCGCTATAACTTCGTTAAATACTATTCGATCTTTATGAAACTTTCAGAAAAGATCAATCGTATAAATAGTCATCTGTGTGCTAAATTTTATTGAATTTAAGGGTACCGTCTAGATTTTATTCAAGAAAACATAAAATCAATAAATCATACTATTACTAACAAAGTTGAGTGAATTTCCACTTCTCATGTATTTGTTGTTGTTGTACTCACAAAGGCCTACATCCGTGATTTTTTTCAGATTTTTCGGATGGAAGGTGTCCAATCGCGAGGGGGTACGCGAAAAGTTCGTACATTTCCCCTTCCCCTGCCCCCCTCAGTACTCGTAAGGCAATTTTAAGATTTGTTTTGAAAAGATCTCGTTGAGACTTTTCCAATGACACCCTACTCGACTACCAATGGTGAAATTTTTTTTTTTGGGGGTCACCTCCCTATGTGGGGAGACCCCCCTTAAACCCCTTTGAAAAATTTTTCCACCATTGAACTTTCAAGAAGTCACCACTTCTGACCTTTCCACAAAGTTTCATGACTGTAGCTTCTATAGTTCCGGAGAAAAAGTGCTGTGACATACAGACGGACGGACGGACGGACGGACACAGGTCGTGATTGCAATAGGGTTTTGTATTTTAGTACAAAACCCTAAAAACGAATGACAATACGTTGCGCGACGGCGGTCGATAAACGCGTGACGCATGCATTTCCAATGAAAACTATGCTACACTGTTTGTAAGGGACACAGCTGTCATATATTCAAGTCACTACCTTCAAAACATATATGCGCGCCATCTACAGCATTTATCTCCATCATTTTTGAACCACCCTCGTAAATCGGAAAATAGTCAATAGATAAAATGTTTGCCTGCGCAATTATTGTATTTGATGACACGGAAAATAAGGCAACGCGACGAAGCCATTATTCTCCTTGCACGGTCAAGACATTATTTATTGGGATAGGTCATTTGGCGTTTCCGAGGTCCCACCATCTGGCGGTGATCTAAAATTATCAAGTTTGTAATGCTCTACTTCGCAAGAAATTTCTAAGGATCTTTCCTGTCGACATGACGCTAGAAACTTTCGATAGGTGTGAATCATGGTTTATTATTTATTGTTTATGCTTTGCGTAGAAACTTCAATAAAATGTGAATGCTGCAACTAGTAACAAAAAATAAAACAAAAATTGAATAGTCATGAAGGCTAGCTTTATATGGCCTTAAACTTTTAGTCAAATGTTTGTGGCTATTTGGTCCCAGTCTTTTTAACATCAAAACATAACTTAAATGCGAACATCTTTAAATATTATTGAATTAGATGAAGTATTGGATGATACTTAAGGACATTCCAAAAACTATGAACGAAACTATTATGAAACTTAAATAATTCCTATTTTATAAATACCTTCCAGTATTTCATACTTTATTTTAGAGTTTTTCAACAATATCTACTCTAGCACAAGAAAGTAATTCCAGCGTATCAGTATAGGTGCATATCTTACAAAAATGTTATATGTTACACATATTTAAAAGGACAATCAGGAGTACTTGAATTCCGGGAAATTTCTACTGTGAATTATAAACTTTTCAAACTATTTCAAACTCTAGTATTCACACCCAAAACTTCTCAACAAACTCTAATCCTGTTGACAGAATGAACTTTATTACCCAAACTAATAACTTTTACGTATAAGGCCCTCCAGTAAACTTCACATGTGACAATGATGGGCCCTGCTCTCTCTATACACTACACTTGGTTTATATGGAGCAATTTAGCCTCTTACGCACGAAGCGAAATTGTGGCGGATAATTGGATTAGCAAAAGCAATGAAAACGTGTGGAATAGGTTTGATTTCAAATATATTTAATGTGAAATTGCATTTTTGGTAGTGATTATGTAAGGCGAATAATGTCGTTTTCTGTGAAAATTTGAATATCCAACTAATGATTGAGTGCAAAAGTCAATCAATAAATTTAATGGACATTGATATCAAAACAGCATCAGTGAAAAGTGTATTTAGTAAACGCTTCGATTGCGTATGTTTAAAGAATAGTAAATGAAAACATAGCAATGTTTTAACAGCAAACTCTTTTCTAATATCAATTTGAGGAGCGTGGTTACACGAATCATAATTTCTATTGAAATAAATCAAAATCCACTGATCCCTTTATTTAGATACGATAGCCATTGTTCCTTGTTGTCAATGAAAAGTGAAAGGATCACCGTTAATACTAAGCCACATGGAAATTATAGCACGAAAATACTTTTGATATAACTTTTGAATATATCAACAACCCGCAAAAATCATTGCACAAATTTCCTCTCTACCAACAACCCATTCTGTAACTTATATAGTCAAGTTGATGGCTCGCAAAGCAATTTTATCTTCCTCCGAAAAACAGAAAATCAAGATTCAACCATTAATGAACGAAAACAGAAAGTATATCTACCAATTTGACGATGTTATAATGTAGCGTATCTGATACGAAACCAAACACTAGGGGTTTGGTTAAGAGCAATTCATCGCAGAAAGAAATGTATTAATTCACATGACATTTTTAGTGCTTTATAAATTTTTTTTTAAAAAGACCTACTACTACGCATCATGTCTTTCCGTGCATCACAGCAAGTTTACTCAGAAAATAGAAAGCTCAAACTTTGTGGAAAGAGTAGATTTGGTAATCTCTCACAACTCAAAGTCTTCCTCTTAACCACGAAATAGCACTTAAAACATTTTCTATCAAAGGTAGAGTGGAGAATCAAATGGAAGGTCTTGATTAGCACTCTTAGAATCTGGAATCTAAAGTCATTTCATGCACAAGGGTGGGGGGTGTCAAAATGAAGGAAAATGCTGTTCAAAAACAACAAATCAAAAATATCTTGGATGAATTATGATTGTAGGAAATGTTGAACTGATTGACTTTGCATGTAGCGGAAATCTAGTCAGACGTTCGACTTGCTTCCCGCATCGACACATTCATAAAATGACCTGGGTATCACCGGATGGCAAAACACAAAACCAGATCGATCATTCTGATCCAACAACGTTGGACCTTGAGCCTACTTGACGTGCGTACATACCGAGGAGCGAATTGTAACTCCGATCATTACTTGATCAAATTATTGTATCGATGAAGTAAAAGGCATATTTGGAGAAGATCAGCCCGCTAAAAAATTTGACATCAAAAGGCTCCAAACGGCGTCTTTGGCCAAGAGTTTTACGGAGACCCTCAACAAACAGCTGGCTCCCATCTTATCAGACGCATCGTTGAAGACGATTAATGAGCTCTGGATGGAAAACGGCTATTAAGGCCATGGCGAAACAGACGACCGAAAATGATTCGTTCGATGGTGAGTGCCAGAATGCGTTAGATAAAAAGAATAAGGCGTACAAAGAAAACGTAGGTAGGAAAACCAGGACGAAGAGAGAACACTATGACAATCTCAGAAGAGTAGCTTAATTAGGATTAAGAAAAGAAAATACTATGGCGACCAATTGAGGAGTATAGATGTAAGTTTAGCAAGCAACAACACAAGACAAGCATACAAGATAGCAAAAAGCCAGAAAGGCGGTTATCAGCACAAAACAACGCTCTGTCGCGTGATAACATCAGCAATATCATCGCTGATGAAACCAAGATTAAGGACAGATGAGCATCATATTTCGAGAACCTCCTTAACCCTCCGCACAGTTCCAGAACATCGGAGCCTATAGATGTCTGCGGAGAGCTTCCATTGGCCCCACCAACTCTGGATGTATGTCTTCCATCATCAAAGCCCAAAAGAATAATAAAGCGCCGGTCATCGAAGAGATTCTAGTGGAGCTCATCAAATATGGTGGCAGTAGTGTTCATTAAGCTATTCACAAAGTTATCTAGCACATATGGCAGCAAGAACATATGCTGAAAGAGTGGAGCCAATCAATTATATTTCCTAGCCACAAAAAAGGTGACAAGCCGCCGTGCGAAATTTATAGAGGCATATTACTTCATTATATGGCATACAAAATATTTTCCAAAATCTTAAAAAATAAAATCAGATCATACGCCAACAGTATTATTGGGGAATATCAAAGTGGTTTAAGAGCAGGTAGATCGGCAATACTGTCAAGCAGGTACTTGAAAACTGCTGGGAGTTCAACATAGACGTACACCAAATTTTCGTTGACTTTAAGCAACCATACGACAGTATTGATTGTGACGTAATGCACCAAACAATGCTTTGCTTTGGCATCCCAGCCAAATTAGTAAGTCTTATCAAAATGACAATGACGTCGACGACCTCCCAAGTCCGCATCAATAACTTACTCACCCATGCCTTTGACACAGATATCGGACTAAAACAGGGAGATGGGCTGGCCCCATTGCTATTCAATTTGGTTCTGGAGAGAGTCATAACGAATCTACCTGTCCATACGCGAGGCACATTACTATACAAGTCGAGCCAAGTAGTAGCCTATGCAGACGGCATAAACATTTTGTCATGGTCATTAGCAACTGCCAAAGAACTTTCCCTGAAACTCGATAGCGAAGAAAAACTGGTAGGGCTCCCGATCAATGAAAATAAAATAAAGCTTATGGCCCGTTCACGGAAGAATACATCAAATACACGAAACATCACATTTGGCGAATACAGTATCGTAAATGTGAGCGAATTTGTGTATTTAGGTGCCAAAATAACGAAAAGTGGCAATGAAAGAGATGAGATACGCCGAAAAATACAGCTCGCAAATAAAATATTTTATTCAGTATTGACGACCTTGAAGACCAGCTGTATACTCAGGAAAACAAAGCTCCAAGTATACAAATCTGTGATAAGGCCTGGATATATGCTATGGGCATGAAACATGGACCTTAATCCAAATATCCGCAAATATATTGAACGCCTTTGAGCGACGGGTCCTGAGGCAAATAATCGTAGCGAAACTTGACGGGGACCAATGGCAAATTCGATACAACCATGAGCTGTATGAAATTTTTGATGAACCGGAGGTCTTAAAGGTTATAAGACTGTGGAAGCTGCAATGGGCTGGACACATGAATCGTAACGACGAACAACGGATACCCAAGAAAATATTCGTTGGGAGAACTGAAGGCCGGAGACCAGTGAGGAGTCCGGGGAAATGCTGGTCTGACTCGGTCGATAAAGATAGTTCATCGCTGCTTGGTTTTCGAAATTGGAAGACGCGGTCAATGGACCGAGACAGTTGGGGGCGCTATTTGCAGGAAGCGAAGGCCCGAGAGGGGCTGTAGTACTAAGAAGAAGAAAAAATATTGGATTTAGAGGAATTCGGTTTATGTTAGACGAGAAAATAGGGACTACGTTGGATGAGATCATTTTTAAATGCGTCATTTTGATGAGCATAGCTTGGTAGTCTGTGCTAGTGAATTTAATTAATTTGCTTCAATTTTTTTCAATGTTATTGGAAAGATTATCTCCAAAAGTTAATACTGATATCGTTATCTTATGCAAGTACAAGTACTAGCAAAATATAACTTTAAAGTATTAAAAATACATCCATTGCATTACAACCATAATATCCATTTCAATGGGTATTTCATAAACTGTTACCTGCAATTTGCATCTCATTTACATGTACCGTTGAACCCCTAATTTTGCTAGAAATATTTAATTTTATCGTCAATTGGCTTTGAGTTAGTAACATTTTATTTAAGCAGCATAACATATTTATTCATTTAAGCTTACTATTTAATAAGTTAAAATACGTTCAATGGAATTCATGTCAACTATTTGTCCTATTCATGGTATTCATAGTTTAGTTGCTAGCTCTTTCACACTAGCACTCCTCCCTCCGCCTGTTTCCATTGAAGTTGTTACTTCTTCCGCTGATATACCCGCTTAAATGCTGCTTGTCGCAGAAAAACTGGTTCAAATGAGGTACAAGGCTGATCTTCATACCCAAATTATAACTAGCAAAATCGAACTTGCTGTAATCTGCTGGCAAAGCACCCACCAGGCTTATCCGTATACCCATGCTATAATTAGCTACATTGGCGGAAAGGGTGTATAATTTGTTTGTAAAGGAGTCACAAGACATCCTTACGCCAAATATATAGGGTTTTGCATTAGGGACACAACAATTTTGGATCTTTATATGAACGCACTCTTAACGTTTTTGATAAACTGTAAACGTAAAAATATGAGTTAAAGTCAATATTTTCATCATGGTGAAGTACAAGAACCAGCAACGTTTGGAAATTATAACAAGTTGGGTAAACAGACCTACGCTCATGTCAGAAGGGTTTTGTATTCAATTTTCAAAATGCAGTCACCAGATTGAATAAAGTCAAGAAGCATGTCAATGACGATTTTATTTGAGAAACTATGAAACTCGAAGATCATACTATTATTAACAAAGCTGAACGAATTTCGACTTCTGAGGTTTTTGTTATTGTTACACTCATAAATATCTCCCTTGATAACTATTTCAGATGTCCATTCGCGAGGGAGGAAACACATTTTTCATGTATTTCCCCCCTGTGCCCCCACTGAAGCAAAAACTGACAGTTTAAGAACTGTTTTGAAAAGCTCCCATGAAAACTTTCATTTCATACTCATATCGGCTACGTTTGATGAATTTTTTTTTTTCAGGGGCCACTCTCCTGTACTGTTATCATCGATTAATAGCCAATTTTTTCGAATCCTAGAGTTGTTACAAAGCCCTTTTGCTAGAAGCTCCCTCCCGCCTCCTTGACTTGTTTCACTTATGAGTATTAATTGTAGGTACTCATCTTCAGTCATTCATTAAATTGAATCAAGTGTTCAAAGCATGCACCTTAAACGTTGAAGTTGGGAAGTAATAACTCAGAATTATTCAATCTTCGCATTAAAAACAGCCACTATTTTGTTTTACGATTACTGATACCACTAGCTGAACTGATTCTCAAAGGTATTCATGACACCTATCATTCCTGAAATTTTCATGCAAATCCTAGTAAAACTGTAGTGTCTGAGTCGGTAAAAAGCGCATGTTCTTTCATAGCCATATGTTGCCATAGTAATACATGCAGGCCATATTGTTCCATAGTAATACAGGAAAATTCAAACGACTATAACTTCGCTAAATATGATTCAATCTTTATGAAACTTAATTAATTAATCTTATAAATAATCATCTGTGTACTGAATTTCATAGAGTTTAAGGGTACCGTTAAGATTTTATTGAAGAAAATATAAAATCGATAAATCATACTATTACTAAAAAAGTTGAGTGAATTGCGACGTCTCACGTATTTATTGTTGTTGTACTCATCAAGGCCTACATACATGATTTTTTTCAGATTTTTCGGATCACAGGTGTCCAATCGCGAGGGGGGGACACAAATTTTTCGTGTATTTCGCCTCCCTGTGCGCCCCTCGAAGCAAACTTTGCCAAACTAAGACCTGTTTTGAGAAGTTCTCATCAAGATCTTTCATTTGATTTCCATATCGGCTACCTTCAATGAAATTTTTTTTTCGGGGGTCACTCCCCTATATGGGGAGACCCCCCTTAAATACCTTATAAAATTTTTTTGTACTTGAACTTTAAAGAGAGTACCACTTTACACCTACATACAAAATTTGATGCTTCTAGGTTAAGTAGTTTCCGAGAAAAACTGCTGTGACACACGGACAGACAGACGGACGGACAGACAGACGGACAGACAGGACGCGATTTTAGAAGGGTTTTGTAAAATTATTTTGCAAAACCCTAAAGAATTACTATTAATTACTATTATCAAAAATTAATAGGCAAGGTTGGTTGAGTCATTAAAACTGAATATTGACTCTATGTAACTTATCTACTTTTGATTTGCTGCACTTAGCAATTCATCATCAATGAACTCTAAGGAACAAAAATCAATATTGCGGCCTCTAAAAGACAATTTTTTGCTCTCTATTGCATAAAATATGATATATAAGCAAAAACATATGAAGGACCTTTTAAAAGACATTTATTATAGTAGTGATTACCAAACCCCCGATGGCAAAACCAGCTGGAAATGCCAATTTCTCGTAGGTATTTTCAAAAACCAAAAAGCCACCTCTTTGGAAGTCAAACAATGTTTCTAGCATACAAACACTTCCAGTGTAATTCTAAGCTTATACGAAAATATGGTTAACACTTCAACTGCTGCTAAATCAATGAATTTTGTTTTCTTTCTGGTGGTTTGGAGGCCACTATTGTGAATTTAAGTGTTTGTCTCATCAATCACTGTGCGAGATATCTTTCAGGTAAGAGTCTTCCTCTGGATAAAAAGAAATATTCCCTTTTTGCTGAAAGTGGTAGTTGAAAATATTATGTTTTAAATTTTTGACTTTTTTATTTATGAGGTAATTTTCATAATTTTTTGGATAATCAGTGATCTCCCTCTAGCAGTTTATAATTCCAAGTTTCAGTAACATTCATTGAAAAACTTGGCCACCAAAGGGCCATGAAAATATGAAAAAATTGCATTCGTGTATAGTAAAAATTTCATTGTGAGTCAAAAGAATAATCTATGATATTAACTTCTTAAAGATTATTTTGTTTGAATGTAGACCGTGACTACGCCGTAAATGATCCATCCCGAGGGTCAAATTTTGGACGACGTGTTCTAGTATATCTCGCAAATGGCACGAATAATGTCAGCTTTTAAAGCGTCGATTGAAGCTTACATGATTTTATGGAGTGTGTTTTTTAATTTCGTAAATATCGTAGATTCCTATCAAGCCAAGGTTCGGACAATATCGTTTTTCTTAATCCTAGGTACGTACCTTTCAACACTGTCAATGGTTATCTTGTAAAAACGATTATCGCATCGTTTATATCTATCGTTGGAAGTGTACATGTCCAGTCAATATTACTTAAATAATTATTGATAACCTGAAAGTCAAAATTATGAAAGTCATATACAATTAAGTTATTGCATGAGAAATGATAGGTTTCATACGCATTGGGCAATTCAACAGAAAATGAATTAGAGAATAGATTGCCCGCATCACTAGTTAGATTAACCACGATTTCGTCATAAGAATTACTAAAAATAAAATCAAGTTAATTACTATTCTAATTTGGAGTCGGGGTGACCTGCTGCAAATATAACACTGCAAAATACTCAGCTACTTTGTTCGCCCGTTGTCCACTCCATTGCCTTCTTCACCAAGCATTTGCATACGTTGGTGTAAGAATACTTGTGAGTGTTCGGTTTTCAGGTCCGGAGTGCACTGGAGAAAGATGTCCCGTGTCGTGTGCGCATTCCTGGGTTCGGGTTCTGGCAGTGTTAACTGCATCCATCCTGGACGTGGCGGCTTCAATTTTTGTGGTTGTCGTCGGCTAATGGCATCGACGGTCTGTCACCGTCAAGTTCAGTATTTGTTATTAGTGAGGAGTCGTTTTTGTGTGAAGCTTATAAAAAAAGTTGGGAAGGCGTTAGAACCCGTCGTAGTTGAAATTATTGCGCCTTCAACTCGAAGTTGTGTGGGAAGTGTAAATAGGGAAAGGAAAGACAACAGCAGCCAGTTCATAGTGATTCTCACCCCAGGAAGGCTTCGTAGCATTTAAAGCAGCCTTCTATCTCGGGTTGGCCCAGCCTAGGAAAGGGTAAAGATCCTTCACCTGTGAACCAGCCCCAAAATTGTTCGTGAACGCATGAAAAAGTGGCCCCTACAGAAGAGAGTTTTGTGCCGCTCAAACGTTTCGAGGAACTCCATGATTCTCATGAAATTGGTTACTACATAGAGAGCATGGTTATTCAAATGTACTAGTTCTAACATTGAATACTGACCTGGATTCGGAGAATATTGGATCTAGTTAGAAAGCAAATATTTCGAATAGCCAACACGCAATATCAGTGGGTATTCAATAATGTCAAGGGCCACATATTTTTCCTGGTGTTTTAACATAATGTTCGTACTTAAAGGTAGTCACAAATACTTGACAATGTACCTGCACTTTAAACTGTGCTCTTAATAGCTTCGAAGTTCGTTCACAAGGACCACAAACGACTTTTGCGTAAATTCCATGATAGGAGAGTGGGTGCTTATTTATGCCATTCCACAGAGTCTGCGTTCGTTAACGTGCAGGTTTCGTGTGGTAATGGTTCAAATTACTCCTTAATGCATACCACAATAATTCGTCCACAAAATAGATACTCACTATTGTGAGGTCTACTGACTTTCTAGTATAAATTTTTTCAAAAAAGAATCAAGTCAAGAAATTTATTTCTGATAGTATACAATATAGCTAGTAATTATGATCAGTACATATGAAACACAAAGAATCGTATTCATAAATCTGTTAGCATAAAAATTCTCTTTGAGTTTATAAATGAAAATAAACCCTTGGCAATATACATAACTAAACATTTTTTATGTGCGAAGACGCATATTTCTACATAAATATATCTAAGGGTTTATGTAGACGTATATGCGTATATACACTATACCGAAAAATAATGCGATATTTGAAATTTTCTGCCACCGTATCATTTATATAGTTGATTTGGCTTTGCAAAATCATTAAATATATAACGTATTAAGTACGATATTAGTTGAAATAAAAAAGAGAAAAAAGGAAAATAAAGTTTGCAGTATTTTAGTCTAGAAACCTTGGACAACGTTACTTCATCCTTTGTACTATCGTTATTTCACAAGGAAAAAACAAAACCAATGAATTATTTCAATGTTTTTGTTACATTTTCATATATCAAATTAAACTTCCTGTTCAGATTCTAACAACTTCATGATATGGTAACATTCGATTAATATGCTAATTAGCTTAAGTAATGGAATAATAAATGAAACCATGATGTACTAAACGAAAAAAATATATTTCCTTTTCAGTTGATAGCTGTTCTTATTCAGACGGTGCTGAAGACGGGAGGTGAGTATGCCACCATGAGGTTTAATGATCCGTTACTAATCGGTTCGGTGGTGTGGTTCGGTATACGGTTGCAGTAGCTTGGCTCTGCGTTTTTAGTTAGAATAGATTGATTTGGTTTTTGGATTTGAGTAGTTTGTTTTTGGCCCCGCATCTATGAATAGTTGGGAACGGGTTTTATTTTGTTTGAGGATATATATTGTTGCTTATATTCTTTTGGACTTGACGCACGGTCTGAAAGATATGGAATTGAATTTGTTTCAAGTAGAGTAGAATTGTTTTGTTTAAATGTGCTTTCGACGAGTTTTAATCGGGTATTTGATTCGGTAGCTGATAAATAATAGTTGAGCTCAGTCTGCTCGCAGAAGATCTGCAACTAAAATTCCTCTCTGAACTAGCTAGCCTGCAAACAGTCACCTCAGAGTAGACTAATGGTGTGCGGATTTGTTAACTTCCTGGGTACAGTCCGTTGGAAAATTCCAAGACAACGTCTATAACCGATGAGAGGTCAGTTTGGATTTCCTTCAAGAAATCGCGAGCGTACGGACAAAGAAAAATAAGTACACATAATTCAAAGGTTATTATGGCAAGTCTCCCCACATAGGGGGGGGGGGGAGTGAACCTAAAAAAATATTTTTTTTTAAAGGCGGTCATGTGGAGTATCAAATCAAAGATCTTGCTGTGAATTTTTCAAAAATAGTCTTAAAATGGCAGTGTTTGCTTCAGGAGGCTTAGAGGTAAATGTTTGAACAATTTGCATCCCCCTCGCGATGGGACACCTGTGACTCGGAAAATATGACAAAATGATTGAAGTTAATATTTATAGGAACAATCACAAAAAATACGTTAGAAGTCGAAATTGACTCAACTTTGTTAATAATTGTATGTTTTGTAAATCTCATAATTTCCTCGATAAAATTGCATGTGTGTCTTGTCATTCAATGAAATACAGCAACAAGATAATCTGACAAAAGGACCCTTAAATCCTGTGTTTTATCAAAACTGAATCATATTTAAGGAAGTAACACCCCTTTTAATTTCAGCAATTACAATAACACATGCGTTTTCAACTATATGGTTTTTCAATCGAGCTAAAAAATATAATTTTCAATAGATCTTCTCCGCTTTTTCAGGCTAAATGAAAACATTTTTATTTTTTAAAATCGTATACATTCAATAAATATTTCGAATACTGCAACGAAATGGCGACCGCTTAAATTAGGGTTAAGATGGATTTTAGAAACAGGCTTTAGATGTACATGTTAATTTTTTCTTGAGTCAATTCACTATTAGTGTTCCCCGTATCATACGTTGGGTATAAAATTTTTCTAACAGAAGCATGCTTCTGCCTACCCAAATTGTTTGACAGTTTCTTCTCACATGCATTTACAATCAGTGCTGCTTTTATGTCTACCTTTATAAAAAAATCTTTCCCAACTAGGATGAAATTATACCTTACAGTCTAGAAACAATTTCTCACACCGGTGATTTGTTCGGAAAAATAGTTAAGAAACCAACCAAATGATGAAAAGTGTCCCTTTAGGCCAGTATTACTTCAGCCCCGATATTAAATAATATTCGTAGTCGTTTAAACATTACAAGCCGTCATACCATGGGATAACACCACCAATTAGTTTTATAGCCTTCTGATTGATTATTTTGACTTCTCGAGGGGATAATATTCCTTTGAGTCGCTATCGATATCGTAGTTGTCGTCGAAGTCGTTTTTCACCTTGCCGAGTGCCAATCTCTTTTCAAGAAGACTTTCTGCCAACGACATCAATGGAAATTAATGGTAGCACTTTACGCTCGAACGGAAGCCGTTAACGTTGCTTAATAGCCACGGTGAGCACTTATATGAGCATGGCCATGAAATATAGCTACAGTCCATGGAAGCGGCCAACCCGGAACTCAATACAGATGTTAGCCGAAAAAGTAACATTATATGATACAATCTGCACTACGCGTCCATTGGGAACTAAGGTGATGTGTTATTGAGAAAATACTGTCTTCAGATAAAATAATTTGCATTTCTCTAGCTACAATATTAAGATCAAACTTTTCAAAGAATCAAGATTGTGGAGATTTTTAGATAGCCATGGATATAATTTTGACTTTTTTTGTCAAATCTGCTAATTGCAGCCAAAGAATGGAGGAAGTGTACCCTTTTCTCATTGGAAAAGCGATCCAACGGTTGCGGAAGCTTTTTGGAAAGGATTCGGTAGATTATTGTTTTGCCTCAGACATTGAGAGTTACGTATAGTGAAAATATGTAAGTGAAAAAAGCCAGTTGAAAAGGGTTTGATTGCAGACATCGCTCTAGATTTACGGCTGTGAATTCTATTCAACTGAAAAGGTAGAAAATATTTTCCATTTCTTGGAATCAGCAATATTACGAGAACGCATCTAAATACGAAACATACGAGTACTATTGTCTGCAAGTCAAGTGATGGAAGGGCTGCATTTTAGCAAAGGAATATGGGAAGTATATTATTCAATTCCTACATGAAAAGTCTTCAAAACCGTGTTGACTTTTTTCAAGAAAAATTAAATGCATTGAAGTAGATAGATTTAAACCTCTTTACTGAAGTTGAAGAAATGTACACAGATTATCCTAAACATAAAAAAAAAAATCGTTTAGAAAAAAAACAAGTCAAAGTACCAGGAGAGTGCTCCTACGAAAACAGAATCGTAAAATAAAAAATAGCTCAAATACTGTCTTTTGGATTACAACACTTGACTCATACTTATGTTCTATAAAATGATATTATGTTTTTCTTTTCCCCGCCATTTTATTTTCAGTGTGTGGACCTCATTGTTTGAATAATCATGAGAGCATTTTTATGTTACAAAGCATTCGCAAAATTTCCATCAAAATTCCTACATATTTGTAGTTTCTGCGCCCTTTGCAAATGCGTATCTCTACAATGTCGCATGGTGTTGTTGTTGTAATTGATAAATTTTCAATGGATTGTAACTTGGCTCTTCATTGCACGATTTTTATAAAACTTCAGGCAACGTGTTCTTAATATCAAAAAATTAAGGTACAAGTTTTTGGCAATTTTAAATTTACAAAATGTGTTTTCTGAAGTATTTATTGCCCTTGTACTTATAAAGACCTACTTCCTTGATTTTTTCAGATTTTTTGAATCAATCGTGTCCAACCACGAGAGGGAGGACAAACATTTTTAAGTAAATTCTCCTCCGCCTATTTCATTTGCAACAAAAAATGTCAGTTTAAGATCTGTTTTGGAAAACGTTCTTCGAGACCTTTTATATTATGCCTATATTGGCTAACTTTGGTAATTTTTTTTTCAGGGACCACTCCCCTATATGGGAAGTCAGTAATGTTGTTTTTATTTAATGTTTTTTATTTCACGCTTTCTGGAAGTAATGATTTTTTCGTATGTCACATTTGTGTTATTGGACTCAATTTGGAAAATGGCCAAAAAATTATTAGTCTTTGCAATAGTCATTAAGTCAATTAATGAAATGACCGCTTTAAATTGTTGGTTGCTTTTCTTGAAAAGCTATCGGGCCTTGCTTTCTCTATTCAGCAGACGCATTTTGACTCTTTAGAGTCTTCTTCAGTGTCTAAATGATGTGTCAAATTTTTGACTAAATTTTGTAGTTTAAAAAAATCACTGATTATCAATTATAAGCTTAATTTAATAGCCATTTCATGAAAATTATAATTACTTTAAACTAGGCATGTTATATATCGTTTGGTAGTTATGATTAGTTTTGTACTTCAATTTTGTTTGGTTTCTTTTCATGCATTCAAAAATTTTTCCAAGCATTCTCCTCTATGTCTTCATTATTTTCTAATTTTGATTAATTCCATGATTTTTAGTCAAGCAATTCTTATAGTTCGTATTGCAAAATGTATAATAAATTCATTTACAGCACTGATCTTTATTAGCTGGTGGTTGACAAAATTCAGCTACGATTATTTAGACCTTCTTTCGATTTTGCCTTGGGGCTAATGACTCAAATTACAATTTATTCATTATATCAGCCATGCCGTGTACATTTCTTTTTACTTCTTTTATCGATTTTGACCGGTTCGAATCTTCGATGTGAATTACTGTGATGCACCATATTATAGCATTTAAGAACACTTGAATCCTTTATTCGTGAAAGTGTAAAATTGATAATTTGTACTATTTTTTAAAAATTTATGCGAACTTCGCTTTCTATTATTTTTGTGAACCTAGTACATTTAAAGATTTAGCTTTATGATTTTCTCAGATTTTTCAGTATCCAGGTATCTCCTCGCGAATTGGGCACCATCGTTTTTTTTTGTTTCTTCCATTTCCATCCACACGCCATTGTTGATAAGGTCACTTTAAGACTTGGTGTTGAAAGACTTCACGGATACCTATAAAACCCTAAGCAATTTGTTGTGAGATAAAAAAAACTTTCATTTAGTTACGTGTTCTGTACTTTTCACAAAATTATGTGCTTCTAACTTCTATAGTTCTTAAGAAAACCTAATACTGCACAAGGACGACCAGATAGTCAAATGGATGGATCGGTATAGATTTTAATAGAGCGTTGCTCACAAAAGTGTGAAAAAAGTCTCAGTATTGTATTCTTAACTATCAGTTTACAAAAATCCATTTTACCGTATTGTACCACTAATGGTAAAGAAAATGCTTAAAAATGAATTTCAGCACATACAAAGTGAATTCAAAAGTGCAGTCTTTATGATTTTCCTGACATATCTACTTTAAGTTTACTGAATAGATATCATCTTAAATCATGAAGAACAGGGGTTTTGAAACATTCAAATACAACAAAAATTGCTTAAATCCCTCGACAAGCGTTTTTATTGAAACATTCTTTTGTTCAACCGATTCCTTCCATCGTATTCCTTTTAACTTTCTTCTGAGAGAGAGAATTTCTTTTTCCAGACCACAAGATTCGTCCATCTGTGCAAGCCCCATGTGGATACGATTCAAGTATAAAGAAAAGAAAAAGTCGCCGGAAATTTTATTTCCGTTTATACAAATCATGTGATTTATGTCAGTAACAGTAGAAGATATTTTGCAAATTCTAACAAATAAAATGTTTAACTCACCCTCATCTTACCACGCTTCTTGATGTCATAGCCCTTCGGAATGTTGAATTGTATGATATGACGTTGCATGGATGAGATGCTTCCTTTCAAGGACAGTAAGTGCAATAAGTTGCTCAAGGGAAAAATCAACGAGAGCTCCAAGGGAGAGGATTCCAGCTACAAAGTGTTGGTTTGTTGGTATAACCGATGTACAAGTAGCCGTGCATAAATATCTAAATATGCAGACCTCAAGACGAAAAAAATCCCGTTGGCACCACCAGCCGGAAAGGCGATTTTCTCGTAGGAAACATTATTTGGTGGATCATTTCATTGGCCCCCACTATGAGAGTCAAACACTGTTTAAAGTAAGTAAAAGTATCAAGAGAGTCGTTCTACCGAATGGGTATTGTAAAATAACTAGTAAATCGAACAACTTCTTCAGAATATTAAAGCTTGGCTCACACATATATTCCATAAATTGAGCTGGAAAAATGATATATGGTTATTATGTGTTTCAATTTGCTGAAATTTTTTTTTCAGTCTGTTGACCTCAATGTTTGAGTAGTCATGATAACATATCAATGTTTTAAAATATTTCTGAAATTTTCATCGAAACTCTTACACATCTGTAGTGTTTGGGACCTTTGCGAACGTGTATTTACACAGTATCACGCATAATTGTTGTTGTACCTGATAAATTTCGATCGTCTATAGCTGCTTACGGCTCGATTTTCATGAAAATTTCAGAAAATGTTTTACATCAGAAAATCAAGACACAATTTTTTAGCATGGGTCACCCTTCAATTTTATAGATGAAAATGTTAATTTCATAAAATGTACTATTTTAACAAAGTTAATCAAATTTTAACTTCTGAGGTATTTGTGGGCCTTGTACTCATAAAGACCTACTTTCATGTCTTTTTTCAGATTTTCCTGTCCAAAGATGTCCCACCGCGAGGTGGCAGGAGACAAATTTTTCGTACATTTCCCCTCACTATGAACCCCTCTTTGAAAATGGCTCTCGTTTAGGACCTGTTTTGAAAATTTATCATCAAAACCTTTTATTTGACACCCATATCGGCTATAGGGAGACCCCCCTTAAGCACCTTAAAATATTTTTATTTCACTGCAACTTTTCAGGGGACACCAGTTTTGACCTACGTAGAAAGTTTTTTCACTCTAGTTTATGTGGTTTGCGACAAAACTTGCTGTGACGTAAGGACAGAGATGGATAGGATGAACAGACAAACAGGTCGTGATTTTAGTAGGGTATTGCAAATATATTTTACAATACCGTAAAAATTGTCTGTTGTATAAATACTTTCAAGCAATTAAAAACGTTTCCATGAACAGCATTCATTATATCAGTTACTACTAAAATAACGAATTACGGGTGCTTTGTGACCTTTGTGAGCGGAAATTTTGAATGCATGCGTTTAATTTTTGATTTTTTAAAATGTTTGAGTCTTAAGGTCTTATCAATCAATGTGCTGAATGTTGTTGAAATCGTAGTTTCACTTCAGACAGAGCGAAATTTTAAATTTTTAATGACAACGTTAGCTTACAAATGTTAGGTTTGAAATTTTCGACTATTTTATTTTTAAGTTTTCATTCATGATAACTTTGTGCACAATACAAGAACTTAGCACAGGTATTCATAATCCCAATTCTCATAAAAATTCGCTGGAAAATTTGGCCGCTAGGTTTCAAGGCGCGTTTGCTCCACTTCATCGCAACAAATTCCTCACATTATGTGGTTTTCAAAAGAAACAAGTTGGGTAAACAGACCTACGCTCATGTCAGAAGGGTTTTGTATCCAATTTACAAAATGCAGTCACCAGATCGAATCAAATCAAGATACATGTCAAAGACGATTTTATTGGAGAAAGTATGAAATACGAAGATCATACTACAAAGCTGAACGAATTTCGACTTCTGAGGTTTTTGTTATTGTCATACTCATAAATATCTCCCTTGTTGATTATTTCAGATGTCCATTCGCGAGGGAGGAAACACATTTTTCATGTATTTCCCCCCTGTGCTCCCACTGAAGCAAAAACTGACAGTTTAAGATGTGTTTTGAAAAGCTCCCATGAAAACGTTCAGTTCATACTCATATTGGCTACGTTTGATGAATTTTTTTTTCAGGGGCTACTCTCCTGTACTGTTATAATCGATTCATGGCCAATTTTTTCGAATCCTAGAATGGTTACAAAGCCCTTTTGCTAGGAGCTCTCTCCCGCCTCCTTGACTTGTTTCACTTATGAGCATTAATTCAAGGTACTCATCTTCAGTCATTCATTAAATTGAATCAAGTGTTCAAAGCATGCACCTTGAACGTTGAAGTTGGGGGAAAATAACTCAAAATTATCCAATCTTTGCATTTAAAACAGCCACTATTTTGTTTTACGATTACTGATACCACTAGCTGAACCGATTCTCAAAGATCTACATGAAACCTATCATTCCTGAAAAACTGTAGTGTCTGAGTCGGTAAAAAGCGCATGTTGTTCCATAGCCATATGTCGCCATAGTAATACATGCAGCGCATATTGTTCCATAGTAATACCGGAAAATTCAAACCGCTATAACTTCGCTAAATATTCAATCTTTATGAAACTTTCAGGATAGATCAATCTTACAAATAGTTATCTGTGTACTGATCTACATTGAATTTGAGGGTACCGTTAAGATTTTATTCATATAAAATCGATAAATCATACTATTACTAACAAAGTT
The DNA here is from genome assembly GCA_963969285.1 of Odontomyia ornata. Classification (NCBI taxonomy): domain Eukaryota; kingdom Metazoa; phylum Arthropoda; class Insecta; order Diptera; family Stratiomyidae; genus Odontomyia; species Odontomyia ornata. The sequence goes on from OZ017738.1 coordinate 360,589,072, forward strand.
GAGTGAATTGCGACTTCTCACGTATTTGTTGTTGTTGTACTCACCAAGGCCTACATTCCTGATTTTTTTCAGATTTTTCGGATCACAGGTGTCCAACCGCGAGGGGGGAGGGACACAAATTTTTCGTGTATTTCCTCTCCCTGTGCGTCCCTCGAAGCAAACTTTGCCAAACTCAGACCTGTTTTGAAAAGTTCTCATCAAGACCTTTCATTTGATACCCATATCGGCTACTTTCAATGAAATTTTTTTTCGGGGGGTCGTTCCCCTACATGGGGAGACCCCCCTTAAATACCTTATAAAATTTTTTGTCGTCGAACTTTTAAGAGAACACCACTTTACATCTACATACAAAATTTGATGTTTCTAGCTCAAGTAGTTTCCGGGAAAAACTGCTGTGACACACGGACGGACGGACGGACGGACGGACGGACAGACAGACGGACAGACAGGACGCGATTTTAGAAGGGTTTTGTAAAATCATTTTACAAAACCCTATAACAGGTTTAGAAAAAAACTGACTCCAAAATACCCTAAAAGGGGCCATATCATTTTTCCCTGCTTCTTTTGTGTTGGTGCAGATTTTGGAAGTATTTTTATGTTGAAGTGGGGAAATTGATTTGACACTTCGAAGTCGGTTTTTTGTTCTAAAAGTTTCTATTTCACCCGTTTTAGTGGCAATTTTTTTCATTTCAAACGTTTCAAAACGCAGTTTCTAGGATTTATTGTACCATGTATATTAAAACATAATTGTTTACTGCACTGCAAAAATCACTACGGCTAAAATCTGCAGCATTCATATGAATCGAATTTATTTCCGATACATTTAATACTTGCTCTCATCAACTTCTACCTTAATTTTAGGTTTCAAAAAAATCCAATATTCTGACCTGACCCTAAAGCACTCTTTTATTGTACAACTTTCTTGCGATCTTTGAGTGGCCGCCATTTTGTTTCATATGGTTCGACTTAGGACTTTTTATTGTGAGCTTTATCACATACTTGATTGAACTTTTGTACTCGTTTTGGTGCAAACCGGAGTTATACTTTAGACGGAACAGAAATCACGGGTTTTCCTCTAAAACATCCTCTACTTTGTTTTTGCTTAAGTGATTTGAATGGTTAACAAAACTTTTTGTAATATTTCAGAAAATTTGGCGAAAATCGAAGCAAAATTGCGACCTCTATGCAAAAATTTCGTTATATCCTACGTATACTCACACACACACACACACGAAACCCCACACACATCCATAAGCCTATGTATATATATACATATATATATATATATATATATATATATATATATATATATATATATATATATATATATATATATATATATTTATATATATATGTATATATATATATATATATATACATATATATATATATATATATTATATATATATATATATATATATATATATATATATATATATATATATATATATATATATTTATATATATATACTACTGTGACCAAAAATTAAGGTGCCATTTGAATTTAAACTGCGCGCGTCGAAGGATTTGGAGAATTATTTGTTTTAGGTTGCTAGTACTGTCAGTGACCTCTATGTCAAATTTACATGTCAACGACGCGTATCTCAAACACTTATGAGTATAAGTGTTTGAGATACGCGTCGTTTCCGAGATGGCCTTCAGTTCCGTCTTCGCTGCGGCTTGAATCTCCTCTATCGTATCAAAACGGTGTCCCCGGAGAGGTCTTTTGACTTTGCTGAACAACCAAAAATCACACGGCGTCAGATTAGGTGAAAACGGTGGTTGTAGGACGATATGGGTTGAGTTTTTGGCGAAATGATTACGAATTACGAGTGCAGTATGGGATGGTGCATTATCGTGGTGTAAAAACCAAGAATTGTCTTCCCACGATTTCGGGCTTTTTAGGCGGATAGCGTTACGCAAAGACGCACAACGTTTAAATAATATTCCTTGTTGACTGATTGGCCTGACGGAAGCAATTCATAATGCAAAAAACCACGATAATCGAAGAAAAGAAGAGGCTGATGGCCGCCCAGGACGCTCTTCGTCTTCGACAGGTTCACGGCCGGCTTGGAACTCACTATACCACTTGTAAACATTTTTTTAAGGTAAATTTCTGGTAAATTTCTGCGGAGGGTATCATATATATATATATATATATATATATATATATATATATATATATATATATATATATTATATATATATATATATATATATATATATATATATATATATATATATATATATATATATATATATATATATATATATATATATATATATATATATATATATATATATATATATATATATATATATATATATATATATATATATATATATATATATATATATATTTATATATATATATATATATATATATATATATATATATATATATATATATATATATATATATATATATATATATATATGGGATATAACGAAATTTTCAGAAAAGGTGTATTAAGAGAATTATCTCAGTCAAGTTTGTGAACCAGCTACATCGGCCGGGCAAAAACAAAATGGCGGCCATTTTAGACGAAAAATCGCGATTTCTGTTCCGACTAAAGTATAGCTCCGATTTGCATGAAATTCGGTAAAAATTTTCATTGATGTATGTGATGAATCTCACAATAAAAAATTCAAAGTCGGTACGGCAGAAACACAATGGCGGCCGCTAAAAGGTCGAAAGACGTGCAAAATTTTGTTATTGTAATAGTGGTCAAAGCTTTCAACAGATTCTCATGAAATTCAGCTGTTAGATAGAAATCATAAGTATCTAAAGAATTTCCTAAAAAGCCGGAGGTCAGGCCGCAAAAAACAAAATGGCGGCCAGTTTAAATTCAAAACTTCAAAGGCTTCTTAAAGTCGCAATTTTAGTTCGACATATATGAAACTTGGTTTCCTGATAGTCATTAATTACATCTACAGTTTTTGATATTTTAGTGATCATGCATATGCAAATTTCAAAATGGTGGCGGTTTAAATATTCGTTTTTTTCAGATTTTTGTGGCCCTCTTGCGGTCACATTTTCCAGCGAGTTTTGATAAAACTTGAAATTGTGGATCTCTGTACTATGTTCTTTTATTTTACAGAAAATTATAAAAACTAAACGAAAAATAAATAAGTCGAAAATTTAAAACTTAATATTTTTAGCTGCCACTTTCACTAAAAACTGAATTATTTTGCCCAGTCTAGAGTAATACCCCGACTTGAACGAGGTTTGTCACATTGATTGATGAGGTCCTAGCCCACAAAGATTTTAAATAGTCCTGAATCAAATACATGCATTAAAAATAGTGGCCCCAGAAGGACAGAAGGCAAGCGCAATTCGCTATTTTAGTAGCTACTGAAATAATGAATAATTTTCATGGAAACGTTTTAAATGACTTAACTTGAAAGTATTTATAAATCAGACTATTTTTTAAATATTATAAAATATTTTTTACACTACCCTAAAAAACTATAAAATCGTGATTTGTCTGTCTGTCCGTCCATTTGTCCGTTCGTCACAACAAGTTTTCTCGCAAACCACATGAGCTAGAATGAGGAAATTTTCTACGTAAGTCAAAAGTGGTGCCTCTTGAAGTTTTCAGTGTAAGAAAATATTTCAAAGTGTTTAAGGGGGTCTCCCCATACAGGGGGGTGACTAATTGATGGAAATTGCGGCTGCCATCCAAGCTCGATTATTAGCACAATAATCAACAGGCAACCTGTTAATGTTTTTGAAACACCGGGGCCTTTGTCACTTCCCGATAATGAGTAGTTTTCGTTTATCCGTGCCGGACATGTGGGCACACACTAAAACAGTAACTCTTTCATTTGCCAATTTGCCAACTTGGCACTGTTTACCTTTAAACTACAAAGTTTTATCGGGAGTCAACTTGTAAAAATACCGGCTTCGTCGACGTTAAAAATGTCATCACCATCAAACACCTCTTTAATTGTAGGCCAAACTGTACTTATCCAATTCTTCACAACATTTGTGTCTACGGATCCGGATTCACCAACAATTTTGCTGATACAAACATTATGGCGCGTCTTTCACCTATCAATCCAGCCGTCGTCATTAATTTTTCGACCAAATTCTTCTGCTTTTGCCCTTAAGACAGCCCCACTAAATGTTACATTACACAATCTTTGTTTTGTGAACCATTTCAGGAGTAATTTATCCACATCTTCATGCAACGATTTACGCATTTTTTTGTCCCACTATTTACACTTTCAAAGACAAAAAGCAACTCGTCCTTTTTTTCACATTGTCGCAATTGTCGACTTGCTTATATATTTCTCACGACATACATCGCTTTGTTTTTTCCAGTTTGAATTTCGCGGATTATGTTAATTTTTCTTTAAGGGAAAACACCACTGTAAAAACACAGGCAATCGCGAAGATATAACCCTAAAAGAACGGCGGTATCACGCTTGCGAAAATTACCGATAGCCATCTAAAATGTGGAATCCAACTATGCATAATGTGAAATCCCAAATCACGCAAGCATATAAACAAACGCTGAGTTATTGATATGTGGGTATTCCCCTCTTGTTTAATCAAAAGTTCGTTATATCCGATAGTGATGGCCCACAAGTTCGTTACATCCGATAATGATTACCTTGAAGTTCGTTATATTCGATAATTATGATAAATAAATACATACTGGAAATTAGATGGGACTTGCTAACTTTGTTCGTTATATGCGAGGATTCGTTATAAAGCAGTGCGTTATAACCAAGGTTGACTATATATACAGGGACAGTATAATGAGTAACCGGACTAACCTCAGGAAATTTTTTATTGGCAAAATATGTACAATATTTCTTTAGAAATCTTCAAAGTAGTCCCCATTGGTGTCGATAACACGCTGATACCGGACTTCCAATCCCCGAACGCTCCCTGGAAGTCGGCAACGTCGATGCTGTCTAGAGCCCTCGTTGTAGCACATTGAACGTTTTCCAGAGTCCCGAACCGCGTCCCCTTAAGGTGTCTCTTGATCTTGGGGAGCAGAAAGAAGTCCACTGGTGCCATATCCGGGCTGTAAGGAGGCTGTGGCAACGTTGCCTACACAGCAAACAATTTCGAACAAAGTGAGAAAATTTGAAGCGACTGAATCGGTTATTGATATTGCAACGCCTGTGTTTCATCACAACATTCGTTCTGCTGAAAATTTCGCTGTCGTTACTCAAAGTGTGGAGCAAGACCCGAATTTGTCGATTCTTCGACGTGCTCAACATTTGGGCTTGTCTTACGGCTCATTGTGGCGGATTTTGCATTTGGATTTGCATCTCCATCCGTACAAAATCCAACTCACTCAAGAACTTATGCCTCAAGACCATACACAATGCAGAATGTATGCGAATTGGGTGATTGAACAACAAGCCATTGATAATGATTTTTCGAACAAAATTTTCTTTGGTGATGAAGCTCATTTTTCGCTCAGTGGTTACGTAAATAAACAGAATTACCGCATATGGGGCTCTCAAAATCCTCAGGTGATCGCAGAAAGGCCTTTGCATCCAGAAAAAGTGACCGTTTGGTGTGCAATATGGTCTGGTTGTGTTATTGACCCGTGTTTTTTTGAAAACGATCAAGGAAGAGCCATTACAGTCAATTCTGACCACTACGGACGGATGTTAACCGATTATTTCTGGAGTGAAATTGAAGATTACGATATGGAGAGGATGTGTTTCCAACAGGACGAAGCCACAAGCCACACAAAACAGGCTTATCGAGCACTTTTGGAAGAGAAATTTCAAGGACGCGTAATTTTGAGATTGAGTGATGTCAATTGGCCCGCAAGATTCTGCGACCTAACACCTTTGGATTTCTTTTTATGAGGCTATGCAAAAGATCGTGTTTACGCGAACAATCCTCAAAATCTTGAGCAATTGAAAACCAACATTCGTTAAGTTATGGCCGAGATATTGCCGGAAATGTGTCGAAAAGTCATTGAAAATTACCTCAAAAGGATCGAGGCCTGGAACAGATCCTGTGGAAGATATTTGAATGATGTTTTATTTTGCTAGTAATGGCAAGATGTAATCTTTATATTGATTAAGAAATTTAGTTTGTATCTGAATATTCTATGTGTTTTCTTTAGCTTTACTTTCCCAAGCGTAAAATGGATAACCCTATATAATATTAACTGGAAAGTAACAAATCCAATCTCTAATTTGCAATCACTCAATCCTTGTTATATCTTCGGAGAATTTTATAAATCCTATGTATAACGTTTGCGTCTAAGGATGTAAGAAGGATCCCTTACTGAGTTCATCAGTAAGCAAAGAATGAATGGGGTAGAGGAAAGTATCCTGAAATTCTCCCTCTAAATGTTGTTGAATTGTATTATGCGGCATTTAGAATTAATTTATTGGTTTTTTTCCGGTAGAAGTGATTGACTGAAATGTACCGTTTATGCAAAAAATTAAAGATACTGATCATTTTTATCATCCGTTACCAAATGGTTTGGTTTTTCCATCAAATCCTAGAAGAGTGCAAAATAATTGATTTTTTTCATACGAAAAATCATTTAAATCTAATTACTGGACACCAATGTCTGATCATGAACTGATAATATCTACAGAGTCCTTGGAAGGATCAAAATTCTGTACCGATACATTTTAAAACTCATTTATTATTTACTCAAATTCGCGGCCATTTTTTTATCAGTTTGGAGAGCTCATTATCTGAGTAGTAACGATAACCGATGAATGTTACAAACCATTTCTAAAATTTGCGCTAAAATTCTGATTTATCTATAGTGCCTAGATCTGTGTGTCTTTCCAGAATCCCTTGTTATTGTTTTAATTGTTAAATAGTCAATCGGCAGTAACTGAAATCTTTATGGTTCGATTCTTGTGAAATTTTCAGGACAAGCATATCTACTGCTCAGTAGCTTAAGTACAACAATTTGAGAGATTGCTTTTAATTTCATGAACAAAAAAGCAAAATCATAAAATGTACTACTTGTACAAAGTTGATCAAATTTTGATTTCTGAGGTATTTTTGGTCTTAAAGACCTATTTCCATGATTTTTTTCAGCTTTCAGGGTTTTGTAAAATAATTTTACAAAACCCCACTAAAATTGCGACCTGTCTGCCGTCCATCCGTCTGTGTGTCACAGCAATTTTTCTCCCAAACTGCTTAAGCTAGAAAAATAAACAAAAAATTTTATAAGGTATTTAAGGGAGGTCTCCTTATATAAGGGAGTGGGCTCCCGCAAATAAAAAATTTCGTCAAAGGTAACCGATATGGGTATCAAATGGAAACTGACATTTTTGCTGCAAGGTGCGCACAGGGAGGGGAAATACCCAAAAATTTGTGTCCCCTTCCTTGCGATTGGACACTTGTGATAAAAAAATCTTAAAAAATTATTTTGACAGCTATTTATGAGTACAACAACAAATACCTTGGAAGTCGAAGTTCACTCAACTTTTTAATAATAGTATGATCTTCAAATTTTACATTTTCCCCAATAAAATCGAATATGTAAGCTTAAAATCAACGACATTCAAAATTTAAGTAGTTTTACAAAAGGTTTTAATACTCTGTACGTTTGATGAAAATCACATATTATTCACGGAAGTTATAGCCATTAGAAATTTCTCCAATTAAAATAACAATAACACACGCTTTTGGTATTTTATTGACTTTCCATCGGTTTCAACACTCCAGTTTTGATTTAATCTTCTTGAAATTAGCAGATAAGATTGATATTATACATGCTTTTTGAAATTCATGGTTTGATTAATTTTTGTTAGTTTGCAACAAAATGGCGACCGTTGAAAATAGAGAAACAATGCATTTTCTTTAAACATGCACATCTTTTTGACATCTTTCTTGACTTAATTCGTTGCTGCTAACTGCATTTCTGAGAAATTGGGTACAAACCCCTTCTGACATGAGCGTAGGTTGCAAGGTAGGAGTACAATTTTTGGTAAATTTCCCCTTCCCATGGATCCCTTGAACATTGTTCTTAGGGCCCACTCTATGAGGTAGACCCTCCTTATACGCGCCCTTTCCTGCTTATACGAGTATGTGCCCTTCCCTTATCGACAAACGGGCAGGAGCAAATTTTAGGCAGAGTATATTCTCTTCCTTTCAGTCCTTGCGACGGTCAGATATCCTTGAGGTTATGCCCGACTAAATGGTATTTGTGATGGTAGCTGTCAAAATCGCATTGTTTAAATGACGTAGATTAAGGCACTATCGTAGCTTAACATTAGGTTTTCTAACTATGGCTATCAAATGGACCCATTCTGTAGGTTCACTTATTTTACTAATACACTAAACTTTTCAAGTTCATTTGATTCATTTTTAAGAAAATGCGCAGAGCAAACAAAATTCGACGAGATGCATCAGTAACAAAACTGGTATAATGACGTAATTTATAAGACACTTTCCATGCAGCAACCAAATTTCTTTAAAAATTTGACCACATTTGGCAATAATTTTTCCACATGTCTTGCCAGCCAAACTAGCCTTATTTTTTGGGTTTTGTACTATAATACAAAACCCTAATGCAATCACGACCTGTGTCCGTCTGTCCGTCCGTTCGTCTGTATGTCACAGCACATTTTCTCCGAAACTATAGAGGCTACAGCTTTGAAACTTTGTAGAAAGGTCAGAAGTGGTGGCTTCTTGAAATTTTTGGGGTGATAAAATTTTGCAAAGGGGTTTAAGGGGGGTCTCCCCACATAGGGAGGTGACCCCTCAAAAAAATTGTTCACCATTGTTAGTCGAGTAGGGTGTCATTGGAAAGGTCTTAATGAGATCTTTTCAAAACAAGTCTTAAAATTTCTTGATCGGTACCGTGGAGGGCAGATGACGGGGAAATGTACGAACTTTTGCATATCCCCCTCGCAATTGGACACCTTTCATCCGAAAAATCGGAAAAAAATCATGAATGTAGGCCTTTATGAGTACAACAACAAATACATGAAAAGACGAAATCCACTCAACTTTTTTAGTAATAGTATGATCTCTTAATGGTACCCTTAAATTCAATAAAATTCTGTACACAGATGACTATTTATAAGATTGATCTTTCCTGAAATTTTAATAAAGACCTAATGGTATTTAGCGAATTTTCCTGTAATACTATGGAACAATATCCGCTGTATTACTACGGAAACATATGGCTATGTAACCACTGACTAAGACACTACAGTTTTGCTAGGATTTGCATGGAAATTTCAGAAATGATAGGTATCATGCTTATCTTTGAAAATCGGTTCAGTTATTGGTATCAGTAATCGTAAAGCAAAATAGTGGCGGTTTTGAATGAGAAGATTGAATAATTTTGTGTTATTTTTCCCCAACTTCAACGTTGAAGGAGCATGCTTTGAACACTTGATTCAATTTAATGAATGACTGAAGATGAGTACCTATAATAAATACTCATAGATGGAACAAGTCGGAGAGGTAGGAGAGAGCTCCTCACAAAAGGGCTTTGTAGCCATTCTAGGAATCGAAAAAATATGCCATGAATCGATAATTACAGTACAAGGAAGTGGCCCCTGCATCAAAGGTAGCCGATATGACTATCAAACGAAAGTTCTTTATGAGAGCTTTTGAAAACAGTTCTTAAACTGACAGTTTTTGTTTCAGCGGGGGCACACGGTGGGAGGGGGGAATACATGAAAAATGTGTTTCCTCCTTCGCGAATGGACACCTGTGATCTAAAAAAATCTGAAAAAATTATCAAGGGTAATAATATTTATGAGTATAACAATAACAAATACCTCAGAAGTCAAAATTCGTTCAACTCAGTTAATAATAGTATGATCCTCGAATTTCTCATTTTCTTCAATAAAATCGTCTTTGACAGGTTTCTTGCGTTTATTCGTTGCTGGTTACTGCATTTTGCAAGTTAAATACAAAACCCTTCTGACATGAGCGTATGTCTGTCTACCCAACTTGTTTATACTGTCAAAACAGACATTGATCTCCCGAAAAACCAAGTAGTTTTGTACGAGTTGATGTTAATTGGCTGGTGTGCAGAACTAGCTGCTGAAACTGATTTTTCAACATGCTGTTCACCTCAGCACCTGTGCCTACTTAGCACTCAATGGTTTTGTAACATGTAACCATCCATTTGCATTGCTAGAGAGACTATGTCTTTGTAATAAAATTCTCCCAACTTGTAGTCAGCAATCAGCTTCAACGTTCTTACATACACTCGTTTTTGACTCGATATTTGATGAATGCGGGAAATCTTCGCAAAATGGTTTACAAGTAACCTGTTGCACTTCTTATACTCGTATGCAAAACCAATAGCTGGGCATTTATGTTGATGTATCTGACCGCAACGTTGACATTCTTTAGTATTAGATTTTTATGACATACTCGTATATTTATATTTTCTGACTTGTTTGTACGAGTATTTGTAGTTTAAAACTTATAAACAAATTTTTGCCCAGCTTATTAGTTTCAATTTCAAAAGATTTGGCAATTTCCGTCGACTTTTCTTATTTTATAACACCTTCACAAAAAGCCTTTCTTTTATGTAGCTGCACGCATTTATGAGATCACAAGCAAATATGTCACAAACTAAATTTTCTTTTGAAGCGCCAAACTAAATGTATAACTTGGATTTTCCAACACAGTAAGGTATTTACTTATGGACTCTTTTTGACTTTGATAACGTGTAAGAAATGTAGGGTGCTCGGTCGTTACCTTTAATTTCGGTAAGAAGTAATTTCCAAAAAAGTTAACTGATTTAATTCTACATCGAAAGATTGAAATATCTTCAACGATTGTGGTCCCATATGGTGAAGCAATAACGTAACTTTTCTCACTTCTGGGTGCGATTCCAATCTCGAAGGTCTCAAAAATATTGTAAACTAGGTTTTCCATTTTTTCCATTCTGCCACCATGCTCGATACTATTTATCGTAATCCCTATTGTTTCCGAAATATTGATAAAGTTGAATTCAAAAGCTTTGAATCTGTTGAAGTGTCCGTTATCAAAATTTCACTGCCACGTGGGAATAACCTTTTTGTTATCTCTCCCTTTGCTACTGATTGAAATGGTCTCAAGTTCAAGGAAGAGCTCAATTCCTTTTTTGAAATACTCGAATTGAATAGACTGCATGATTATTATATTCTTGCTGATGACCTGAATATCAAGCATACATCATAGCTGATCGCCAACAATAATTCTAGAAGTGTATTCCTGAAATCGTGGATGACAGAGAACCATGTTGAATACAGGTGCGATCTCTATGGGTCGAAGTTTTCATCATACCCTAGGAAAAATTTATATTTGGAACTTTGCATTGCTGTACAAATTGGAGGCGCTATTTGCAGGAAGCGAATGCCTGATAGAGGCGGTAGTGCTATGAAGAAGAAGAAGATTGCTGATGCGACACTTGAATTTATCTTTAATAGTCCTCAACGTAAATTGCAATCACGATGGAAATCAACCATCAAAGGGATGATGTTTTCCTCATTCCAGTTCAACATGAAAATTATTGGTGGGATTTCAAAAAATGGAAGGGGGAGAGAACTAATGTCCTTCTTCTGATGATGGAAATTCTTGCTCAATAGTTTCTAATTACAGGAAACTAACTAACGATGAAACAAATCTCTATTTGTCGAAGTAAGAGCAGCTTACGTTGGAAACGATTGAGAAAATAGTTACCAAGATTAAACATCGAAACGATATGAAAGAGTATGAAACACCAACCATTGCAAGGTTGAAAAGATTGAAAAGCCCACAGGACCTAGATGGTGTTTTCAAAAAAGTGAAAAGCAAGAAGTCTCGAGTGAAGGTATTGAATCTTGGAGTTGCTAGTGATGAGATAAATCTTCTCGATAGGGCTGGTATCGAAATTGATAGTACGACTCCGAATAGAAATGGAAATAGGACTACATGTGATGGATTGCAGAAACTTGCATTGATTGAAACACATTTTAAATTGGTTCATCTACCAAACCCTGAGAGAGGGAATCAAATATTTTCAGGGGTTGTTGACGCCAAAGTTTCCTACTTCAAATCAAACTTGAACGGCAAATCTCTCCTTCGTTTCAATCAAACATTAACATCTAAACTCATACTGGGCTTGACTGTTATTGATTATTTTCCCAGCTTTGAAGTCTTGTGTCACATATAAACAACAAAGAATCATGTGGCATTGACGGTACTCCCAATATAGCCCTCCGATATTTGCCTGAGATTGCTATTAGGAATTATTGCATATTGTTTAACAATATGTTGAGCAATGTATATTTTTCAAATTAGTAAAAAAAGGCTAAGGTACTTCCGATCTTGAAAAAAACAAATAGAATCTTCATGCCCCAGAAGCTGTCGCGCAATCAGCTTGCTACAATCCATCAGCAATGTATTTGAAATGATACTAAACAAAGGATTAAATACCCACATTGAGAAATATGAATTGATGCCGAATTGCCAATTTGGTTTTCGTGCCAGGTATGTGACCATGCGTGCGATAGCGGAAGTGACCTCAGATATTTGTTGGAAATTAAACAACACAGAATGTGTTGGAGCGTGTCTCATTGATATGGAGAGGTCTTCGATAAAGAGTGGTCAGATGGAGTAATTTTCAAACTCCTTCAGGACACGTTCCCCAGACACCTTGCCGCCATGATGTACAATATGCTTTACGGGGAACAATTTGTTGTAACTGATAAAAATCTGACGAATTCAAGGCTTTGAATGGTCTACAGTTGGGAACAGTCACTGCGCCTCCACTTTTCTAAATATTCATTGGCATGCTATTAAACAGCTTCGCTAACAGTATTATTGGTAGGGTTTGCTGATGATCTGATCATCTATACGGCAGACCGAAAAGCTACAATAGTTCAAAGCAATCTTCAAAAAATGTTTAAATATCTGCAGCTGTACTCCGACAATTGGAAGGATTTCCACTTTATGGCTGGTGTGGGTAGTTCAGAACGGCTTTCACATAAGTATTGTGTTCGATACCTCGTTATTCATCTCGATCAGTATCTGAACATGTCAAAATCTTGCTCAGTAAAACACAAAAAGTAGTCATAGCCCTTCGAGAAGTTTTTCATTCCAGAAACGTTGATCAAAAGGTCATAGTTATCTGTTATAAGACCCTGGTTAGACCAGTTTTGACATATGGATGTCAGATCTGATACAACCAGCATGCTAGTACTATAGAATGACAAAGAGTTTTCCAAGCGAAATGCCTTCGTGCATGTACTGGTTTGCACAGAAGGCCTGAGATGGATTTGAAACACTTTATATCAAATAGAAATATTTGGCGAACTGAAGTGACGATACTAGATATCTTCATATTGAAACTGTTACTGTGAGTAAAATCCCTGAATTTCAAAGCCGTTCCATCCGACTTACGGATATATAGTATTGTGGCATGTCTCGCTACTGGCTTTGTTCCCTCAGAAGCATTCGTGAATTTGGAAATGAGTCGATATGCTTTTGATTCTGACGGCGTCCCAATTATATATCACATATAAAGGCACGCCACCGATAAGAAGATAAAATATCCTCCCAATTTGAGTTCACGAGACCAACAATTCTAATGGAGATACTTATTTGCTAGATTCATTGAGACTGATCGAGCTGAAATGGAGCAATCTAGGTATTAGTGGCTAAATGAGTCTAAATGTCTAAATTAATCGTGTTTATTTTCTGTTTTTGTATTTTTTGTTATTTAGTTCTCTAGCTTCAGCTCATTATTGCTACATTAAGTGTTGTTGTTTATTTGTTTTAAAAATTAGGGATAGGTTTCATTATTGAGGATGTGCTATATTTATAATGGTAGGTTTAGGGTTAAGGTTTGATGTTTAGGTAAGGAATATTGTGATAGCATTTTTTAGTACTAGATAAAGTTTTTGGTTGAATCATCTTGCAATTAATTACTCATATATTACATGTAGGATCAAAGTTCACTGTTCTGTTAAAATTATTAATAATTTTTGAATAGTGTTGGTTGATTTTTTTCTCCTTTTTCCAATCAAATCATAAAATATGTAATAATCTTAATAAGTTTGAATGGTTTGTTTGATTAAATATCTTTAACTGATAGAGAATAATTTCAGGGATCCATTTCGGCCATTAAGTTTTCCTATTACTATTGTTTGGAATTTGCTTTATATTCTTATAAAGTTTATAACGATTAGTATTGAATAAAGTGCCTTTGACTTTGATTTTGAGGAACCATAAAAGTTTTTTAATTTCTCCTAATTCAAATTGCAGAATGATCGTTGTATGCCGATTGGGAATGATGTAAATATTGCGGGAATTCATCAAATTAATTGAGGAAATTCGCATGTGATGGATTCACATTATTAGAAAGTATAACTTATCTTGAGTTGAAGTCTAAAAGAAAAGTATGAATATTTCATAAAAATCCATAAAACTGCATAAAACTACTTAGTAACCAGAAAGAATTCGATTTGAAAAACATACGGTTGAGCACGTAGCTTAGTAGAAAAATTATGATAAACAAATTAACTGCCATCGGGGGATGGCGTTCTATTTAATGAAAAGCAACTCAAATTTCTGTTTACATTTTTTAGGGTTTTGTACTAAAATACAAAACCCTATTGCAATCACGACCTGTGTCCGTCTGTCCGTCTGTCCGTCCGTCCGTCCGTCCGTCTGTATGTCACAGCACTTTTTCTACGAAACTATAGAGGCTACAGCCATGAAACTTTGTAGAAAGGTCAGAAGTGGTGACCTCTTGAAATTTCAAGGGTGGAAAAAATTTTCAAAGGCGTTTAAGGGGGGTCTCCCCATATAAGGGGGTGACCCCTCAAAAAAAAATTTTCACCATTGGTAGTCGAGTAGGGTGTCATTGGAAAGGTCTTAATGAGATCTTTACAAAACAAGTCTTAAAATTGTCTTATAAGTACCGAGGGGGGGGGGGGGCAGGGGAAGGGGAAATGTACGAACTTTTCGCGTAACCCCCCCTCGCGATTGGACACCTTCCATCCGAAAAATCTGACAAAAATCATGAATGTAGGCCTTAATGAGTACAACAACAACAAATACATGAGAAGTAGAAATTCACTCAACTTTGTTAGTAATAGTATGATTTATCGATTTTGTGTTTTCTTGCATAAAATCTAAACCGTACCCTTAAACTCAATAAAATTTTGCAAAGAGATTACTATTTATAACATTGATCTTTTCGGAAAGTTTCATAAAGATCGAATAGTATTTACCGAAGTTATAGCGATTTAAATTTTCGTGTATTACTATGCAGCAATATGCCCTGTATTACTATGGAAACATATTGCTATGGAGCCATATGCGGTTTTTACCGACTTAGACACTACAGCTTTGCTAGAATTTGCATGATAATTTCAGGAGCGATAGGTATCATGAAGATGAGTACATACAATTGAAACAAGTCGAAGAGGCAGGAGAGAGCTCCTAGCAAAAGGGCTTTGTAACCATTCTAGGATTCGAAAAAATAGGCCATGAATCGATGATTACAGTACAAAGGAGTGGCCCCTGAAAAAAAAATTTCATGAAAGGTAGCCGATATGAGTATCAACTGAAAGTTCTCTATGAGAGCTTTTCAAAACAGTTCTTAAACAGTCAGTTTTTGCTTCAGTGGGAGCACAGGGGGGGAAATACATGAAAAATGTGTTTCCTCCCTCGCGAATGAGCACCAGTGATCTAAAAAATCTGAAAAAAATATCAAAGGAGATATTTATGGGTATAACTATAACAAATACCTCAGAAGTCAAAATTCGTTCAACTTTGGTAATAATAGTATGATCCTCGAATTTCACATTTTCTCCAATTAAATCGTCTTTGACATGTTTCTTGATTTTATTCGTTGCTGGTTACTGCATTTTGTAAGTTGAGTACAAAACCCTTCTGACATGAGCATAGGTCTGTCTACCCAACTTGTTCTATTTCGTTCAAGTTAAATCGGTTGGAACTACCAATAAGCTTTTTTTTTGTTTTTGTTTGTTTTAGCACTACAGCCTTTTCCTAGCCTTTGCATGGAGATAGGTACAGTACCTCATTGTCTTGACCTAATGTGTCAGTACTTGAGATGGTTGTACGGGCAGCAGCATGCTTTGACCATGTGTTCGTCCACTGAGCTAGGATACGCTCTGATTATAAACCACCACGAATCAGTACTGGGTGAGCTTATAGTCCGTCCGAAAAACCACTCAAAACAAATATCATTGTCACTAACGGGATTGAACCTTAGGCTTACAAGATGAGCGCTCTAACTACTACATCACGCGAACTTTTAAAGTGGATTATATTTCCGTTAAGCAGTTGTTTCACCCTTTAAAGCTGTGTTCATATTATATATTTTATTGGGGACAATATATTGGTAAGTCTAAAAAGTATTGAACCTTTTTCAGGGTTTTGTAAAATAATTTTACAAAACCCTACTAGTTTCGCGACCAGTCTGTCCGTCTGTCCGTCCGTCCGTGCGTCACAGCAGTTTTTCTCGGAAACTACTTAAGCTAGAAGCATCAAATTTTGTGTGTAGGTGTAAAGTGGTAATCTCTTCAAAATTCAACTACTAAAAAATTTTATAAGGCATTTAAGGGGGGTCTCCCCATATAGGAGATGACCCCCCGAAAAAAAATTTCATTGAAGGTAGCCGATATGGATATCAAATAAAAGGTCTTGATGAGAAATTTTCAAAACAGGTCTTAGTTTGGCAAAATTTGCTTCGAGGGGCGCACAGGGAGGGGAAATACACGAAAAATTTGTGTCCTCCCCCTCGCGATTGAACACCTGCGATCCGAAAAATCTGAAAAAAATCAGGAATATAGGCGTCGGTAAGTACAACAACAACAAATACGTGAGAAGTCGCAATTCACTCAACTTTGTTAGTAATAGTATGATATATCGATTTTATGTTTTCTTGAATAAAATCTTAACGGTACACCTAAATTCAATGGCAATTTATAAGATGGATCAATCCTGAAAGTTTCATAAAGATTGAATTATAATTAGCGAAGTTATAGCGGTTTGAATTTTCCTGTATTACTATGGAACAATATGCGCTGCATTTATTACTATGGCAATATATGGCTATGGAACAACATGCGCTTTTTACCGACTCAGACACTACAGTTTTGCTACGATTTGCATGAAAATTTCAGGAATGATAGGTGTCATGTATATCTTTGAGAATCGGTTCAGCTAGTGGTATCAGTAATCGTAAAACAAAATAGTGGCTGTTTTTATTGCGAAGATTGAATAATTTTGAGTTATTTTTTCCCAACTTCAACGTTGAAGGAGCATGCTTTGAACACTTGATTCAATTTAATGAATGACTCAAGATGAGTACCTACAATTAATGCTCATAAGTGAAACATGTCAATGAGGTGGGAGAGAGCTCCTAGCAAAAGAGTTTTGTAACCAATCTAGGATTTGAAAAAATTGGCCATTAATCGATGATAACAGTACAGGAGAGTGGCCCCTGAAAAAAAATTCATCAAACGTAGCCGATATGAGTATGAAATAAAAGTTTTCACGGGAGCTCTTCAAAACAGTTGTTAAACTGTCAGTTTTTGCTTCAGTGGGGGCACAGGGGGGAAATACATGAAAAATGTGTTTCCTCCGTCGCGGATGGACATCTGAAATAATTATCAAGGGAGATATTTATGACCAAAAACCTCAGAAGTCAAACTTCGTTCGACTTTGTTAATAATAGTATGATCTTCGTATTTCATATTTTCTCGAATAAAATCGTCTTTGACATGTTTTTTGAATTGATTCAATCTGGTGACTGCATTTTGTAAATTGAATACAAAACCCTTCTGACATGAGCGTAGGTTTGTTTACCCAACTTGTTTATCATTTTTTCGATTGAATGTTTCTTTTATTTGAAAATGGATTTTATTTAAGTACATACGAGTATTGTCCATTATTATCTATGACCTTTAGCCATTTTTTTAGGTAGAGCCATTATTCCATCTGTGTAGAACGTCTGTGATTTATCGGCGAAAAATTTGGCCAACTGATTTTCACAGTTCCTTTTTGAAGTGAATTACTTTTCATTAAGGAAGCTTTGCAGAGACCAAAACCAATGGTATTCTGATGATCCAAGGTCTGAACTCTACGGTGGATGCATCAAAACTTCTCAGCCAAGCTCTGTCAATTTTTGCCGGGTGATCAAAAATATGTGTGGTTTGGCTTTGTCATGATGAAAGACAACGCCCTTTCTATTGATCAAATCTGGCCGGTTTTTTGAATTGCTTGTTGCAATCTGGTTAATTGCTGACAGTATAGAGCCAAATTGAGTGCTTGGCTAGGTTGCAGCACTTCATGTTAAACAATTCCCTTCCGATCCCACCATACGTTTGTGATGATTCACCTTTTTAAACCCATTTTTTATCGCGCGTAATGATTTGCTTCAAAAATGGCTCGATTTTGTTGCGTTTTATTAGCATTTTGCAAATGGAAATTCGGTCGATCAAATTTTTTTTGTGTTAATTCATGCGGCACATAAACGTCGAGTTTATTTGTGTATCGAGCCTTACGTAAATGGTTCAAAACTGCTTCGTGATGGATATTGAGTTCCTTAGCAATGTCATGGCTGCTTATGTGTTGATCTTATTCAATTTTTATAAATTACCTTCAACTTTTTCAGTGATTGGTCGACCTGAGCGAGGTGCATCTTTGACATCTAAATTTCCAGAACGAAAGCGAGCGAACCAACCCTTGGCTGTGGCTTTTAATAAAGTATCATGGCCGTAGACAACAAAAATTTCTTCACGAGCCTGCGATGCATTCCCACCTTGATCGTAGTGATATTGTAAAATATAACGAATTTTTTCAGAAATTTCACTCATTTTTAAATGAATACAACTTTTAACACGAATGACGAAATACAAAACTGTCCACATAAAAATTGTAAACTGGAGTGTCACCTTTCAAACACATATCAGTTATCAGTTATATGACAACGAACACCATCTAGTGACAAAAATTTCATGGATAATTTAACTAAAACATTGAACATTTTAAAGTAAAATCTGATCATACTAATAGTATTTTCAAAGCTGAAGGTTAGTAATTCTTGTTTTAACCTTTCTTGGCTTTAAAATGTCCAAAATTTAAGAGCCTGTATGCATTTAGTTAAAGTGAGCATTACATTAGCAAAAACATGATAGTATTCGCGAAAAACTTGTAGTATGAGGGAATGTAAGAGGTATCGACAGAAAACGTGTTGATTGTCCTCTCTGTAATCTTATACTGCTATGATTTTCCAGACACGATTACATTTTACGTGCATTTGATAGCCATCTGATTTTTGCCAATGATCAAAACATAATTTAATGTAGGTAACTATTGTCTAATGCAGCATCATAAACTTTAAAGAAAAATAATGTAAAAATTACAAACTTCTTCGGACACATAAGCAATGAATTGCTTATACTGTTACTCATAAAAGTTAAAATATCAATAATTGATGAGCGTTTTTAGAATCATTTATTGGATTCTACCAATAACCGCGTTATTTGCACTTCTTCAAGTATATACAAGCTTCATTTTATTGATGCGAAATTGATACAACTTCAGTCATGTACTTACTGTTGAATAAATGAGAACCATTTGTCAGCTTACTATGATGACTTTTCATTTGACTAAATTTACTCCATTTAAGATTTTGAATTTAGTCCTTTATTTAATTCCCCGGTCGATGCTACTTCAATATTAAATTCATAGTTTCAAATTGAAACTTCCGATAATATATACGAGTATCAATCTTTTTTTATCAGGAAATCCGTTCTCCAAATTAAATTGCCGCTAGTAGGTGAATTCGCATGTAATAAGAGAATTACTCCTTTCTCCAACTGCTCATATTAGATTTCATGTCATATCTCGCCGGCTGCCTTGTACACATTTCTTACTTATCAACATTCCATATTTCTCTCTGGTGCTAGCAGCAGCTGACATATATTGTCAACATTTCCAGTTTTCCACTTTCCAGGTGACCTTGCCACTAAAGGCATTCCATTCCCCTGATGACGACTTATGTTTACTTTTATTGGCTTCAAGTTTCCGCAACAAACGTGCTCCCAAGCTACTTAAGATGTTGCTGTCGGTGGCGCCTTGCTTATCACGCGACTAAATACTGCTTATATTCAATAAGTCAATAAACATCAAATAGGTACAGTGTCTTTTATATTTCCAGAAGGATTCAAACAGTTAGTGATTCGCAAACTTGCTATCTGAAGTCCGCAAAGATTAGTTATGAACATATAGAGGTTTTTAGTGATTAATAGATAAATTTCAATAAATCGATTTTGAGGCATGCTATGTGGTTAGTGGCACCGTCTTGTTGAAACTACAAATCGTTCATGTTAAGTTTATCCAATTGTTATAAATAATCCGACCAACCACTCTTGACCCGCGTGGGTAGCAATCGCATCTTACGTTAGAAATACCTGAAAAGATTCGTCCCAATGGATGGGATATTATTTTTACTTAAAACGTTATAATTTGTACACTCAAAATTAGAAACGTAACTACAAAATTAAGGTATTCAAAATTCACTAACCCCGTCGTCCTCGATGGTATAGGGTCCCGTAACTGGTTCCGGTCTGGGTTGCGTTGGCGGTGCTTTTCTCGTTGCTTCTTGCGACGCTGTTTCTGGAGGGCTCACTCTTGGTCGCGGATACGGGCTTTCTCCTCCGGTGTGACGTTGACCCGCACTAGACGCAGCAGCTCCCCCAGTTGGTGCCGCAACTTTGCCTACTGACCTCCTCTGCGTGGCTTCGAGGGGGGTTTGGTGGCTTCTCGCTTCTACCGAGCTGTGGGCTGTTGTTGCCACTACTGCCAAGCCTTATATTCTTCCAAAGTGATGGGCCGGGGGGCCGATAGGGGTCCTGCTGCGAAAATGACGTTTAAGGAGGGCCTAATGGTTGTCTGCGGAACTGTAGCTCGGCAGGCTTCAGGCTAGAGCGGGGCAGCGGAGGGAGCCTCAGAGCGCTCCTTGGTTTTTCTCGAGTTGAGGGAAACCATCGATCAGGCCTGGGGAGTGCCAAGGGGCCGATGTAATATGATGATGCCTAGGACCAGGCGTAAGCTAAAAAGTCCTACTAGATGGTAGGGCTGGCGGTGAACGGCAACCAATGAAGACCGGCCAGGCGAAAGCTGAGGAGCCAATGTAACGAAAGGGTGCCCGGGACCTCACGTAAGCTAAGGAGTCCTTTTTGATGGTGGAGCTGGTGGTAAAAAGTGACCAATGAAGACCGGCCAGGCGTAAGCCGAAGAGTCGATGTAACGAAACGATGCCCAGGACCAGGTGTGAGCCAATAAGTCCTATTCAAAGGTGGGGCCGGCGGTGAGCTGCGACCGTTGAAGAACGACCAGGCATAAGCCGATGTAGCAATGCTATCGCAGCAACACACAGCAGATGGGCTAGGCACAAGCCAAGGGACCCAGTTTGGTTAAAGTTGATCGTGGCGAGGCTAAAGCCGAGGTGCCAAGTTACGTCTTCGATTGCTAGGAAATCAGAGAGGGTGATTGCTCTACTTCTCATGATTTTATATACGTAAAATGCTGACGCTGCCAATCAGGGCTATTGATCTTTTCCTTGATCGATCAGAATTCTACATTTCATTTCTGCTAGCCGTGTATTTTCTTCAATCAATTTTTTTTACGAACAGAGTTCAGTACTCCATGCCGGTTAAAATGCTGAACTTCCATTTGCTTCAATCCAATTTTCTTTATGGAATAGAGTTTAACAATTCCAGTCAGGTGAAGTGCTAAACTTGAATTTTCTTCAATTTAATTATCTTCCTCCTTGGAACTCCTAACAATAGTCCACTAAACGCTTGCGGGGATGAAATTTCAACTAAATATCATCGTGGCTGTATCTAAATGCATGGTATTGTTTTTATTTTGGGATGCAAACAATTATCCGTTAACGCGTTTGTGATGATTAAATTTCCAACTCAATATCATCACGGCTGTGTATCTAAATGCATATTCTGTTACTTTCGTTTTCCCCATCTTTTACTCTGTTGCTCATTCCCAACTTTGAGTTGCATCGCTATGACGTGCATGGGGTATCGTTTTACTTTTGATACAATCGTCTTGGGGGTATGCTTCAGCATCCTTGTTTATTTTTGCTCATAATTAGATTTGTTTCCTTATACTCGTACAGCATTCGGTATTAATATAATTAGTTTATAAATTTTATTTATTTATTATTATTTGTATCTATTTTTCTATGCGGTTTCGATAGTGCCTATAAATATTATGAACTTTTAAATTGTCATCGTGTTGTATCTATTTTTCTATACAGTCTTTGATAGTGTCAGTGCTTATTAATAACATGGATTTTTAAAATATGTACATACAATATTTATGGTGGTAGTCATGTTATTGATAATATTAATGTAACAATGTTTGTTATTTATAGTTTCATTTGGACTTTAGTCTAACCAGTCAAAAAGTTTTCCTTGTTTATTTACGTCTTTGATATTATGATTTGGCTGCTATGTACCATGAATATGGGGCCCTAAATGAGATTTGTTGCTTGGAGAGCTACACAAATCTCTTTAGTTGGTTACTTATGATAAGTAGTGATGGCGGAAGGTGTTTTTATTAGCTAAAATATTTCTACACTTCGTTAAATTCATTGATAACTAACCTGGTACAAGCCGTTTGATTCACATAACTTTGTTCAATGCGGATAATTTTGTTTTCTCTACACTAGTTGGAAAGATCTAGCAACTTTTCGTGAGGGTATGTTCAGGTTCGGCTTGGAGTTGGGGGTTGGGGTGTTGGTGTAAAGTTTGTTTGGTTAGTGGGATTTTCGGGGGTCAGGTTATACATCAGGGTTGCTGGTTGTGGACGTGGTAGGTGAATTCGGCAATGCTGCCGAAGGTAGCTAGTCACGAAGTAAATTATTATGAAGCATTTGGAGTGTGCTGAGAGAGTGAGGTTTTATTTTCTTAAACGGGGTGTTATCCGTCAGGAGTAGGAATTGCTAGGAGGGAGTGTTGTTGGCAATTAATGTAAAGTCGATGGAGCGTATTAATGAGTAAGTATTATTCGTAGTGATGGGATACGTATGTATGCGGTAAACTTGCATTGGGAGAATTTCAAATAAGGGTGCTGGATGATCACCAAAAATTGCTTTCCCAATTTGAAATGTTGTTGCTCGGGGGTTTGTATGTGAATTTGTTTACAGGAATCGGGGCACTTATTGCCTTTTTACTGGATATGGGTACACGCCCGTGTATGGTATTGTTTTGTTGAGAAGCCAGCAGACGATTATTGAGGTTAATGCCATTGCTAGAAAACAAGTTGGTAAACAGACCTACGCTCATGTCAGAAGGGTTTTGTATACAATTTTCAAAACGCAGTCACCAGATTGAATAAAGTCAAGGAGCATGTCAATGACGATTTTATTGGAGAAACTATGAAATTCGAAGATCATACTATTATTAACAAAGTTGAAAGAATTTAGACTTCTTAGGTTTTTGTTATTGTTATACTCATAAATATCTCCCTTGATAATTATTTCAGATGTCCATTCGCGAGGGAGGAAACACATTTTTCGTGTATTTCCCCCCTGTGCCCCCACTGAAGCAAAAACTGACAGTTTAAGAACTGTTTTGAAAAGCTCCCATGAAAACTTTCATTTCATACTCATATCGGCTACGTTTGATGAATTTTTTTTTCAGGGGCCACTCTCCTGTGCTGAAATCATCGATTAATACCCAAGTTTTTCGAATCCTAGAGTTGTTACAGAGCCCTTTTGTTAGAAGCTCCCTCCCGCCTCCTTGACTTGTTTCACTTATGAGCATTAATTGTAGGTACTCAGCTTCAGTCATTCATTAAATTGAATCAAGTGTTCAAAGCATGCTCCTTCAACGTTGAAGTTGGGAAAAAATAACTCAAAATAATTCAATCTTCGCATTTAAAACAGCCACTATTTTGTTTTACGATTACTGATACCACTAGCTGAACCGATTCTCAAAGATATTCATGACACCTATCATTCCTGAAATTTTCATGCAAATCGTAGCAAAACTGTAGTGTCTGAGTCGGTAAAAAGCGCATATTGTTCCATAGTAATACAGGAAAATTCAAACCGCTATAACTTCGCTAAATATGATTCAATCTTTATGAAACTTTCAGGGTAGATCAATCCTATAAATAAACATCTGTGTGCTGAATTTCATTGAATTTAAGGGTACCGTTAAGATTTTATTCAAGAAAACATAAAATCGATAAATCATACTATTACTAACAAAGTTGAGTGAATTGCGACTTCTCACGTATTTGTTGTGATTGTGCTCATCAAGGCCTACATTCCTGATTTTTTTCAGATTTTTCGGATCACAGGTGTCCAATCGCGAGGGGGGGGGACACAAATTTTTCGTGTATTTCCCCTCCCTGTGCGCCCCTCGAAGCAAACTTTGCCAAACTAAGACCTGTTGTGAAAAGTTCTCATCAAGACCTTACATTTGATACCCATATCGGCTACCTTCAATGAAATTTTTTTTTCGGGGGGTCACTCCCCTACATGGGGAGACCCCCCTTAAATACCTTATAAAATTTTTTAGTAGTTGAACTTTAAAGAGATCACCATTTTACACCTACATACAAAATTTGATGTTTCTAGCTTAAGTAGTTTCCGAGAAAAACTGCTGTGACACACGGACGGACGGACGGACGGACGGACGGACGGACGGACAGACAGACAGACGGACAGACGGACAGACAGGACGTGATTTTAGAAGGGTTTTGTAAAATTATTTTACAAAACCCTAAAAGAGGGAGGAGGGGGGCAAGGGAAAAGGAAAATTAGGATACTAGTCAAAATAGGCTTTGAGATGATTGTTATTGACATTAACAAGGTTGCATTAGCCGGAAAGTTTATGCATTTTACTTCAAAGGGACCAACTCAGAGCTGTTTTAGTTTGTGTTTTCAGTTTTCATACTGTAGTAGGATTTTGTCTCCTACATTGAAGTTGATTGATTTAGCATGTGAAAATAACTTTTGTGGTTGTATAGGGGGGTTGGTTCTCGTTTAAGATTGGTAGGTATGTATGAGGTAAAGCTGAAAAGACAGTCCATAGGGGTGAGTTTGGTGCTATCATGTTCGCTTTTGTTATAGAGGAACGCGGTTTTTCGCAAGAATTGATCCCATTTCTGTGGATTTTAGTCTACCATGGTGCGCAGATATTCAACCAGTGGTCTGTGTGAACTTTTCAAGGCTCCGTTTGATTGGGGTGGTAGGCAATGATCTGCAACTTCTTAATGTTAAGTAATTTGCAGATCTGTTTAAAAAATTGTCCCACAAAGTCGGTGTCCTGATCTATGACAAGTAGTTTGGGTGTTCTGTAACGAGTGATGATTTCTCCACAAAATACCTTTGCCACTGTTTCTGCCTCTGAATTGGGTAGGGCGTAGCAGCAGGAATATTAGTATATATTTGTTGCCGCTGTTTCGAGTAGAGGGCTTACTATGTCTAGGTAGACCTTATCGAACGGTGTCTCTGCAATATCGGCATGCGGTAGTGTGGTGTATTTTTCATGGTTTGATACTTGCCGCACTTCTTGACGTAGTGTTTTATGCTGGAAAGTATGTTTTTCCATGTGTATTCTTTGCGTACTTGACATAACGATTCGGCTGCTACGCAATACAATTCTGGCCACAAATAATTTTCCAACATAACACGATAGCGCTCTCCACTGACGGTCGTTTTTATCCACGAAAATCACAACTCAAGCATGAAAACCACCCCAAACAATAATTTTTTGCGGATGCAATGGTGCCTCAAGAAGCACATATGGTTTTGTTTCTGACCAATAATGCATATTTAGCTTATTCACAAAGCCATTGCGCCAGAATAGAGCTTCATCGCCGAAGATGATTTTTCGATAAAAGTAATTTTTAATAATTTCCAAACGTTGCTGGCTCGTGAGCTATATCATGATAAATATGTTGACTTTAACTAACGTTTTGACATTGACAGTTTATTAAAAAAGTTTAAGGCGCGTCCATATAAAGATACGAAATTGTTACATCCCTAATGCAAAACCCTATGTAAAAGATATTGTTTGAATCAATTAAATTATCGTACGAGAAAGGGAGAGAATCGAAGTGAGAGCTTAGTTTGTGAGCAAGTGGTTGGACTTCAACATTTCCTTTGGCACTAAGATGACTCAAAGGGGTGGAAACGCGTTTGCTCACACAACAAAGCAAGGCCCAAGGGTGCACATATATATATATATATATATATATATATATATATATATATATATATATATATATATATATATATATATATACATATATATATATATATATATATATATATATATATATATATATATGTATAAATATATATATATATATATATATATATATATATATATATATATATATATATATATGTACATATACATATATATATATATATATATATATATATATATATATATATATATATATATATATATATATATGTATATATATATATATATATATATGTATATATATATATATGTATATATATATATATATATATATATATATATGTACATATATATATATATATATATATATATATATATATATATATATATATATGTACATATATATATATATATATATATATATATATATATATATATATATATATATATATATATATATATATATATATGTAACGAGCATGTATATGCAATATAACGAGATATGTGACCACGTTAGAGGCCGAAATTTTGCTCTAATTTCCATAAAATTTTTAGGAAAAGTTTAGTGGCTAAATATCTCGGCTAAGTTTTTTAGTGGCTAAATCCGCCGAGAAAAAACAAAATGCCGGCCAGTTTAAGTGAAAGATCGTGATTATTGTTCTGACTGTAATATTGCTCAGTTTTGAATGAAATTTTGTTCAGAATGTGAATCTTGCCATAAAAAATTTAAAGTCGAACCGTGCAAAGTCGGTTCGTCTGAAATAAAATGGCTTCCGCTTGGATGTCGAAAAACTTCCAAGAATTTGTTATTCTAGTTGTGACTAAAGCTTTCATCGTATTATGATGAAATTCTATGATTAGGCAAAAAACTATGAGTGTCTAGAGAACAGTGTAAAAAAGCACGATAGAAAGTCCAAACAACAAAAATAATCGATTCTGAAGATTTTGTCATTTAACTGATCGTCCATGAACACATTTTAAAATGGCGGTGGTTTAAATATGCGATTTTGTCCCAATTTTGTGGAAAATGTAATATCTTAAATTTTTAGCTGCTATTTTCGCTAAAAATTGATTACTTTTGCCCTGTCTTGAGTAAAACACCAATTTGAACGAGATTTTGCACAGTGATTAATGAGGTGTTGACACATAAATTTAAAAAAAATCTAATGGGTAAATTCAAAATGGTGGCCACCAAAGGTCAGGAAACAACCGCGATTCGCTATTCTAGTAGCAACTGAAATAATGACTATTTTCCATGGAAACGTGTGAAATGATTTAAATTTGGAAGTAATTACACAATAGAGCATTTGCCTTAAACATTGTTTGATTTTCAAAGTAGCGGTCAGTAAAATGTTTATTTGTTTCATAAATAAGAGCATCTGCAAGAAATCCGGTTGGTGGTGTCAACGGGATTTTTTTAATGCACCCTGTTGTATGATTTTGTTTACCTTCGAGAGCTGATCACAATTGCGCTAGATATTCACGAAAGGATTAATTCACATTATTTTATGGGCCGCTTTATACAGATGTATTGAACATTTTCTGGGTGGTACACTTGACAAAGCAGCGTAATGTGAATGTGGTAGATCGCACGAGCATTGAGCGACGAAGAGATCGGTAGGGAATGGAAGTGCAACAAAAATATAAGGTTACTCACTGGTAGTTTTACTAAAGATTTATTCTATTTTCTGGATGCTATCTTTAAAGTTAGACTATAAATCAAGGATATATTAAACTCCTTTACATCATTTACTTCTAATGCTGCAAAGCTATAAAACGTGTGTTTAACTATCTTTCATTGTCTACAAGTTTTAAGCGTTTTGTACTAAAGTTTTGTGGTGAACAAAATGTTCAAAGAGTTTCAAGGGGGGGGGGGGGGGGGGTGGGTCGCCCCATATAGAGAAGTAACCCTTAACATTTTTTAAAAGGTCTCCATGAGATCTTTACAAAACTGGTCTTAAAATTGCCAGACCGGTGTCGAAGAATAAAAGGAAATACGCGAAATTACCGTGTAGCATCGCCCCCTCACGATTGGACATTTTACACCCAAAAATATCTGAAAAAAAAACCAAGAGTTTAGACCATTATGAACACAACAACAACAACAAAAAATACGTCGAAATTCACTTCACAATATGATTTACCAATTTTACATTTTTTGTGTTTTTACTTTATACATTTATATCTACCTTTTCTGTAAAAAAAATGAATTTAAATGTTAAATATATACTCTAATTATTTTAGGAACATAAATTTGTAGAATAAATAAAAACGCAAAATATGAATGATAAAAAAACTAAAACGGAAGCAATAGTCACAAAGAAAGACGAAGTCTCAACAATAACATTCATAACCTCAAACAACATAACCACAAAACAAAAGAAATTAGATGTCAATAAGATTTCAATGATTGCAGTATACAAAAAAACACCTTTAAATTATACCCCCTAGATCTACGATGGGTCCACGTGTTCATGTGTTTTTTAAATCGCGAAAATAGAAAATATTAAATCTGCATCGTTGTCACTGTTTAGTGGATACTAACCAACTAAGAGATTCGATGGGAAGAAGGGCCGGTAACTTATTTTGTTAAAGTTATAAATATAACTAAAATGTGATTCAGCTCGGGTCCGTATAGACCCCAGTAGTATTAAAGGTTCAACATTATTGTTTAAGGTGTCTATTACAAAAGAGAAGCATCTGCTAAATAATCTCAATAAGAAACATGAAATTATGAAAATTGCTGTTTGGGTGGCACTGTTATGAACGAGCGAAAGAAATTCCTCACCTACCGTTCAGCGCCAGCGAATGGTAGGTAGAATATATTTAAAAGGGAAGCTTCTGAATTCACTCAAATCAACCACGTTAATTATAAATTAATTTATGTTCAATTTTGATTGAAAACAAGCGTTTGTATGGGAATGCGAAATCCCACCAATTTCAAGGTCATGAACTGGTAGCCGCGAATTTGGTCAACGGTTTCCTTCTGTTTATGCCTATTTTGTTTGGAGCAGTAACTTTCATGATAGTTTCTCTACGATTATACTTCTCATTTCTATTGAATATCCCTTATTCGTGATTCAGGGAAATGAAAATGGAAACTTTCTTTAAATTATATTGTAACTATAATAAGGGAAAGCTTACCATTTATGCTGCGGATGTTTCACTGAAACCTGACATATATCTTAGACACACTTGAAATTTTGAACTAGGAAATGCTTTGGAAAGCAGTTTTCAATGTAGTTTGAATTTCATATTTTATTGCTCAATATCGAACTGAAAATATAATTTGCTTTTCTCAATGTGAAGAAGATCAAATTTTTAGAGAATATGAAATTCGCTTGACCCTTTTAGGGTATCTATTTTCCAATACTTTTTCTGTTCACCATTTTTATTTTGTGTTTATTTTTTGCTGACTCAGATCTCCTCTCGGTATGAATTTCCCAAGTCAGAAAATATCTACAACCGATAAAAGTATACAATTTAATTTTATTTCTATTTCCTTTCCACCGTTGGATGCTTTTCTATGTTCTTCGTTGGTCTTCGGTAAAACTTTACTGCACCTGGATGCAAATGGTATGGAAATCTAGTTTTTATTTCTGCATATATGAATGATGGTCACTGATTTACAGACATTTACAGCATGGTATAGGTTAGTTTGCTGCTGTTACAACTTGCAAGTTCTCATCACGGAGAAAGTGCACGAAAATCCATTAGGAATATTGCTCGATTATATTTCAAGGAAAGTAATTTGGTTTTCAAGAGTTTTCCGTTTTATTCATCAACGGAACTGGTGAACTATTCATATTATGCTTCAGCAATTTTCTAAGCAGAGTACTCTATAATTTCATTCATCACGTTCTAAATATTTTTTATCATAGTCCAAGTGGACTTCTGGGAAGGAAATCAGATGGTGAAGGTTTATTTTCACATTTTAGTTGATTCTCACGCAGTTATGGCCTATGTGAATACTTTTTAACCGACTTCCAAAGGAAAGAATCAATTCAGCACGTTTATTTTTAGGGTTTTGTAAAATAATTTTACAAAACCCTTCTAAAATCGCGTCCTGTCTGTCCGTCTGTCTGTCCGTCTGTCTGTCCGTCCGTCCGTCCGTCCGTGTGTCACAGCAGTTTTTCTCGGAAACTATCAACATCAAATTTTGTACGTAGGTGTAAAGTGGTGTTCTCTTCAAAGTTCAAATATAAAAAAAATTTTATAAGATATTTAAGGGGGGTCTCCCTATGTAGGGGAGTGACCCCCCGAAAAAAAATTTCATTGAAGGTGGCCGATATGGGCATCAAATGAAAGGTCTTAATGAGAACTTTTCAAAACAGGTCTTTGTTTGGCAAAGTTTGCTTCGGGGGGGCGCACAGGGAGGGGAAATACACGCAAAATTTGTGTCCCCCCCCTCGCGATTGGACACCTGTGATCCGAAAAATCTGAAAAAATCTGGCATGTAGGTCTTGATGAGTACAACAACAACAAATACGTGAGAAGTCGCAATTCACTCAACTTTGTTAGTAATGGTATGATTTATTGATTTTATGTTTTCTTGAATAAAATCTTAACGGTACCCTTAAATTCAATGAAATTCAGTACACAGATAAATATAATCTATTCTGAAAGTTTCATAAAGATTGAATTATAATTAGCGAAGTTATAGTGGTTTGAATTTTCCCGTATTACTATGGAATAATATGCGCTGCATTTATTACTATGGCAACATATGGCTATGGAACAACATGCGCTTTTTACCGACTCAGACACCACAGTTTTGCTAGGATTTGCATGAAAATTTCAGGAATGATAGGTGTCACGAATATCATTGAGAATCAGTTCAGCTAGTGGTATCCGTAATCGTAAAACAAAATAGTGGCTGTTTTAAATGCGAAGATTGAATAATTTTGAGTTAATTTTTCCCAACTTCAAAGTTTAAGGTGCATGCTTTGACACTTGATTCAATTTAATGAATGACTGAAGATGAGTACCTACAATTAATACTCATAGGTAAAACGAGTTGAGGAGGCAGGAGAGAGCTCCTAGCAAAAGGGCTTTGTAATAATTCTAGGATTCGAAAAAATAGGCCATGAATCGATGATAACAGTACAGGAGAGTGGCCCCTGAAAATAAAAATTCATCTAACCTACCCGATATGAGTATGAAATGAAAGTTTTCATGGGAGCAATTCAAAACAGTTCTTAAACTGTCAGTTTTTGCTTCAGTGGGGGCACAGGGGGGAAATACATGAAAAATGTGTTTCCTCCGTCGCGGATGGACATCTGAAATAATTATCATGGGAAATATTTATGATTAAAACAATAACAAAAACCTCAGAAGTAGAAATTTCATATTTTCTCCAATAAAATCTTCTTTGTCATGTTTCTTGATTTTATTCGATCTGGCGACTGCATTTTGTAAATTGAATACAAAACCCTTCTGACATGAGCGTAGGTCTGTTTACCCAACTTGTTTATGTATGTTCACGCATAACTTTTGAACGGAGATCAATAGAAGAGTCCTGTTTTCGCCAAATGATACGTCTTTCTTCCTGTTAGGTCCAATTGAAAGGATAAGAAATTCAAGTAACACTAAAGAACATTTACCGTTAAAACCAAAAAATGTCCGACTTTCACTGCGATTTTTCAGCATAACTGATCGACACGTGTGAGGATTTTGATTGTAGTGGTTTCATATTGATCTAAAATGCATCGGTACAGAATTGTACTCCTTTCAAGGACTCTGCACATAATAACAGTTCAATATGATGCATTGATATCGTGAAATTGAATTTAAATAATGTTTCGTACGAAAAGTGCCAATTATTTGGCACTCTTCAAGGATTTGATGGAGATATCGTATCCTATGGTGACGGGTGATAACAATGATCAATATTTTTAATTTTTTGTATAAACGGTACATTTCAATCATTCATTTCTACCGGAAATAATCAATGAATCAATTCTAAATGAAGCATAAATACAATTCAACAATATTTAGAGGGAAAATTTCAGTCTCAGCTTCATTCAACCATAAAGTATAATTTTCGTGAAACTTTCATGAAAATTATGTGCTATACTTAACTGAAAAAGAAGGCGATGTGTTTCGAATAAATGTGAACGAGTAATACGGTTAAGAAGGATATAAAAATATGCAAATTTCTTGAAATTGATTCGGGAGTTAGCTTTAAGTTTGCATATATTAATACATATGTCTACACAAAAGATATATATATATATATATATATATATATATATATATATATATATATATATAAATATATATATATATATATATATATATATATATATATATATATATATATATATATATATATTGGTCAAACGAAACGTTTAGTGGTACTTCAATGCGAGGAACACTTCAAAGAAGCTGTGGCAGCGAAGAATACAAGTAGAACAAATTTTAATTCATCAGTGACAGCATATAGTCAAAAATGGCCACGAAATAACAATGAACGACGTCGAAATAGTCAAAGATATCGATAAATGGCAAAAACTTGATTGCAGCGAAAGCATACAGATTAGGAAAGTACCGGCAAGTTTAAGAATGAACACCGACCTTGGTAATAATAATTCAAAACTCATTAATCTAATTAGATAATAAGGATTAAGTTATGAATGTTAGAACGTAAAGATCCTATTTTGCAAAGAATGTCATTAGTGTTCCAAAAACCCTCTAGTATATAAAGGTAGGTTAAGATGTGTTGGAAGTAGTGTACTGAGGATGACCGTATGTTGCGGTCAAAATGCGCAGATACAGACAATAAAAACAAATATAGTCGAAAAAAGAAGCGTTTGGAATTTTTATTCTTATTTAAGGATAACACGATAGCTCTCTCCATTGACGATAACAATACCGCACCAAACATTAATTTTTTGCATATGCAACGTTGTCTCAAAAAGCAAATGTGGGTTTGTTGCTGGCCAGTAATGCATATTTTGCTTATTAACAAAGCCATTGAGCCAGAAATGAGCTTCATCGCTTAAGATAATTTTCCGATTATAGTAAATAATAGTAATTTTTAATTATCTCTAAAAGTTGCTGGCTCGTGATGAAATCGTGAATTGAACTAACGTTTTGACACTGAGAGTGTATTTAAAAAATTTTAAGAATGCTTTCATATAACGATACGAAATTGTTATGTCCCTTATGCAAAACCCTATACATTCCTTTGATAAGCATGAATACTTTAACAACTATACAAATACTTTGCATCATACTGACAAACACAAATACACTTGTTCATAATTAATATTTTATTGTGCAAGTATCTAAGTAACGTAGTAATTATGAAGTGGTATGAGACGTTGACATGTTAACACCCCTTGATAATTTTTGAAAATTCGTTTTTGAATGTAAAGTGTATCCAAGTGAATGAAGTGTGTGAGCAGGATAGAATAGTGAGAGAGAAAACCACTGTTGAAGATACATTTTTGTAAAGAGAGAAATAGAAAAAAATTTATTCAAGAAGGAGCAAGCTTGAGAAGAAAAAGTAAAAGACATAAGAGCAAGAGAAGGAAATAGCTATACGAGATATAAGATAGAAGGAGATAAAAGATAAGAAGATAGCAATGTACCTAATAGACGGTTTATGAAAAAAAGAAAAAATATATATTCTGATCTGTAGGTAGATCACATATGATTGACAAAAGCGTTAACAGACATTGACATAAAATACCACACATCGATAATTTCGGGAGAAAAACAGTTGAATGTTGTCATCAGGGACCTGTCTGGCCTACCAAATGAATAAATTAAGGAAGACTTACAGTCACAGGGCCTCAATCAAATTGAAGCTCATGACAGTAAAATGAGGGAAGATCTTTCTAGGGTAGTTAAGGTTTTCCTCCTTGAATCACAGACAAGCAAACTGTTTGCCACCATATGTGTATCGTGGAGGCACAGCGCCCAGGTACGGGGCAGAGTATGTGCCACAATTACCAACAATTCGGCCACTCTTTCAAAAATTTCATGCGCAGTCTTGATGCATTAAGTGCAATTTGCTTCATCCATTCTCGGACTTTCCCAAGAAAATTGAGGAGAAGCCAAAATATGTCGATTGTGGTAGAGAACACCCGGCAAGCTAAGGGAGTTGTCCCAGAAATCCAAAGAACGTGAGAAGATCGTTCGCCCAGGTTTCTGTGGCTCAACCTGTACAACCAACACAAAAACAGACAACCCCAACACAGACTAGTCCATGTGCGCAAAATCAATCTCATAACGTGGGCCAAATGTTTGCAAATATTGAAACACCATTTCAAAACATGATGCAAGAGACGATGGAAAACTTGATTCAAACCATGTTTGCTGCATCATCATCAACATAAACACTAATGAGTTCAACAATAACTGCTGATGAGTTGAATGAACCATGTTTCAGTTCTGACGTAGAATGCGAGTTCCTTGCTTCAGCATACTGGTCAACTAAAACAATTTAGATTTGATGATAAGTTTGACATAATAATGATCCAAAAAACTATTTTAAAAAATCCGTTAAAGACTAAAGGCCACACAAATCAACGTGCAAGCTAATTTTCTTGAGTTCATTGTGATTTCTGCTTACAATTTTCCAGAAAATATAACTTTCTCAAATTATCTCAGTGCTCTTAATGCATTTGGAGGATCAATCTCCAACGCGGGAGATTTAAATGGCATAAGCTGCCTATGAAGAGCTGTAAGGAGCAATGAAGCTGGAATTAAGCTCAATACATTCATCATAGCCAACCACTTAAGCCTGCATATCTACAATGAACCAACACATTATGGATCAAAAAATGGCTTTGCACTGGACATTGGCATATCACGAGATTTCACACAAAATGTTCAGTTAGATGTCTTCGAGGAACTGTCTTCGGGTGACAAATTAGTCCTATTCCCAACAAAAAAAAAAAACATCTTAATTGATGATGTCATGCTGGAAAAGAAGAAAACTACAAACTTGAAAGCATTTAAAGTTGCATTGACCAATGAAACTAATTTTCAATCAACTGAAACAGCCGACGATATTGATACCATCATTGAAAACTTAGCTTAGAAAATAATATAGGCAAAAAAAGATCATCACATACTCCCGTGAAGGGGAACGGGTCCCTATGCACTCCCTCATCAACATCAAACAACTGATAAGGAAAAGAAATCAAGGACAGAAGGAGTTAGGTATGCTGGTGACACTATGCTGAAATGAAATGAATTCGATGATAAGATAAGGCTATTTCAAAACCAGCATGGAGAGCTTTTTGTAGAGTCTCAAGCCTGGGAGTGGTAGTTTCTGGAGAATTTCGAAACACTTTCGAACAAACAGTAAAAGTTTCATACCACCTATACATGGTCGAAATGGCATGCAATTTTAAGACTGAAGCGTATGCGGATTCTCTGGAAATGTAGTTCCACGATAATACTTCGGATGAGGAAGACTTTGTAACTGAAGGTGGAACTGATTCTACTGTCAACAGACTCCTGAGTGATAACATTCAGCATGAAGACAGAATTGAACTAACGGACTCATATGAAATCAAAAACATTGTCTTGATGCTCAATAAACATAAAGAAACTAGTACCAACACCATTTTGAACACAATAATCTCTTGGCTTCCGGATAAGGTTTACAAATGCTTAAAAACATTATTAATGCAATATTCTATTTGTAAATGTATCTCAAAATATGGATCCAACATCAGTCTCCTCTCACCACTGTCGAAAATTGTGAAAGATTTATCATCAACTCAATAATATAATATCCGACAAAGATATTATTCTAGAAGATTAATATGGCTTCAAGGCTATTGAGCTGCAGTTTGTTGGAGTGGTCCAGCACATCAAAACAGGCTTAAATCATAGGAATTCAACAAGGTTAGTTACGTTTGACATAACTAAGGCCTTTGATAAAGTCTGACATGTAGGACTAATCTTCATAATGCATCAATTCAATATGCCACGGCACCTCACTCAAATTATTAGCTCCTTCATGGAAGGCAGAACATTCCATGTCAGAATTGATAAAAAACTCTCAAGCGTGAGACCAATTGATGCTTGAGTTCGACAAGACTCACCCATCTCACTGGTGCTGTACAATATATTTACTGTAAACTTTTCCCCTCTACCTTCAAAGGGTAAAACTATCAGTATACGCTGATGCTACCTACATATTTAATATAGCACGACAAGCAAGAGTTACACCTTCAAAGTTGCAAAGGTAAATAAATATTTTATTGGAATACTTTCGTTAATGGAAAATTAAAATTAATTCTGACAAATTCCACAGTGACATCGATCATAACCAAACAACGGACTACACAACAGCAGTTGAATACATTGTACTTACATTCTACAAAAAACTCACATGAAAACAACATATATAGTACAAAATAAAGGAGGACACCTCAGTGAATTGTTCTCCTCAACCCAAAAGACTTAGCCTTAAAAATCAAATGCTCCTACACAAACAGATTATACAACCGGCGCTATTATACGGTAGTTCTGCTTTCTACTAGATGACAAAGACTAACAAAACAGCACTCCAGTCCTTCCAAAATGCAATTGTTAGAAAGATCTTAAGAATTTCATGGTATATGAAAAACACCGACATCTATAAGGATCCAAGGATTGAGACAGTTAGAATAGATGTACCTTACAAAGCACTGGATTTCTTTGACACAATTGACAACTATACTAATAGTATTCTGGCATTCCTTCGAACTTTACAAAACAGAGATGAACTCAGGTTCCCAATCATCCACCGAATAATATTGCAAAAATTATTTTCTAAATCATATAATAACTGAAACTGGCTTAAGAAGGTAGATAGATATTGAATTGCTTACAGATATGAGGGACCTAAGGTACTAGCCCACTTGGTGTAGTGATTAAAGCACTCACCTATTAAGCTGATGGTCCCCGGTTACAATACCGTTGGTGACAACGAGATTTGTTTCGAGTGATTCTTCGGACGGACTATAAACCCGTTCAGTTATGAGACGTACTGGTTTGAAATCATAACGTATTGCAGCTAGGTGGATGGACACACTGCCAAAGCATGGTACTGACCATATCACATTCCCGAGTGCCAATACATTTGATAAAGATAATGTGATACTTTTAATGTCTAAGCGAAGGCGCGAAAGGGAGTATAGTGCTTAAGCGAAAAAAGAGGTGCTAAATTGCACTAACTCCACACCCCCACATTCCAAGTAGTAATGAACACTAACAAAATTTATAATTAAAGTAGTTTTTGTGGTAATCACAATCACTATTAGATCTCATCTATAATCCTATGTTCTATTGGCATACGATGATTGAATTGGTCACTTTGGGTAAGACATAAGTCAAAAATTTAAAAAATATGAGTTAACTATAAAGAAGCATTAACACTTTCATACACGTTTTCACTAAAAATAGTATTGATAAGCTGTAAACTAATAACTTTTATTAATAACAAATCAAATAATTGCGAACCCATACAAAATAAAATAAATGTTCCTCGTGCTTCTTGAATAACTTAAGATTGTGAACTTAACCCCTTTTGAAAATCGATTCGAATTTGGATAAAATTAAATTTGAAATGGATAAGTTGGTGACCAATTGTTTGTGAAGAAGCTCAGTATGCATTGTGATCCCATTGTAAAGTAATTTTATTTCAACCTGTAACAAAATAATTACAACTTGATGAACGTTGAATAGAAATCTACAGCGATTTTCTTTTAAGCATGGAAATCTATCTTAGAACTCTAAAAAGACGCTGCCTCACTCTTTCTTTCAATTTGCAAAATACACTATGTATACTTCGATTTATTTTTCAAACTTTCATCGTCAAGAGTTATCAGGCAAAGTGTGTATTTCATATTCGAAAAGACGGAAAGTCATCACCTTTGACTTATCACTACACGTCTGTGCCTTACGTGGGAGCCCCACCATCAAAGGAGGTGCAAATAAGAAATTAGAAATGTCACTGACAGCACCTTGTGACTTTTGAATTATTTTCATATTTCAACATGTGTGGAGCATTAGAGATGATGATGAGTTTTGAATTGATATCAATTTTATTTGAAAACAAGTTGAAGTAGCAGGAGGATGCTCCTGCCAGAAGGGTACTGTAAATCAATTAGTAAATCAAACAATATATTCTGCATATCAAAACATGACGAATATACAGATTCCATGAATTGAGTTTGAAAAATTATTATGGTTATTATGATTTTAAACTGGCCGCCATTTTGTATCAAGTGGTTTGACCCCGCCGTTTGATTAGTCATGGTAACACATGGATATGACAAACCATTTCTAAAATTTTTATCAAAATTCCTACTTATTTGTAGTGTCTAGGTCCGTTGCAAGCGTGTATCTCCCTAGTATCACGTGTTAATGTTGTTGTAATTGTTAAATATTCAATCGGCTGTTACTTAGCTGTTTATTGTTCAATTATTGGGAAATTTTCGAAACTTATACAATCACTTTCAGAAAATTTAAATTCTAGATTTTCGGAAATTTAAGGGTCCCATCTTGATTTTATAGACAAAAAAGTAAAATTTATAAAATGTACTATTAATAACAAAGTTGATCGAATTTCGACTTCTAAGGTATTTGTTGCCCTTGTGAAGGAAAAATTGTCAGTTCAAGTACTGTTTTGAAAAGCTCTTATAAAGAACTTTCATTTGATATTCATATTGGCTACCTTTGATGAATTTTTTTCAGCGGCCACTCTCCTGTACTGTAATCATCGATTCATGGCCTATTTTTTCGAATCCTAGAATGGTTACAAAGCCTACTTGCTAGGAGCTCTCTCCTGTCTCCTCGACTTGTTTTACGTATGAGTATTAATTGTTGGTACACATCTTCAGTCATTCATTAAATTGAATCAAGTGTTAAAAGCATGCGCCTTAAACGTTGAAGTTGGGGCAAAATAATTCAAAGTATTCAATCTTCGCATTTAAAACGGCCACTATTTCGCCTTACGATTACTAGTACCACTAGCTGAGCCAATTCTCAAAGAAATTAATGATACCTATCATTCCTGAAACTTTCATGCAAATCCTAGCAAAGCTGCAGTATCTGAGTCGGTACAAAGCGCATAATGTTCCATAGCCATACGTTTCCATAGTAATACAGCGCATATTGTTCCATACTAATACAGGAAAATTCAAATCGCTATAACTTCATTAAATACCATTCGATCTTTATGAAACTTTCAGGACAGATTAATCTTATAAATAGTCATATGTGTGCTGTTTTTAAGTTTAAGGGCACCGTTAAGATTTTATTCAAGAAAACATAAAATCAATAAATCATACTATTACTAACAAAGTTGAGTGAATTTCGACTTCTCATGTATTTTTTGTTGTTGTACTCACAAAGGCCTATCTTCATGATTTTTTTCAGATTTTCAGATTGTCATTTTAAGACCTGTTTTGAAAAGTGCTCATTAAGACCTTTCATTTGATACCCATATTGCCTACATGCGATGAAAACTTTTTTTCAGGGGCAACTCCCCTATATGGGGAGACCCCCCTTAAAAACCTTAGAAATTTCTTTTCGTGATGAAACTTTGAAGAGAGCGTTGCTTCGCACCTACGTACAAAATCTTATGTTTCTAGCTTATGCAGTTTGCGAGAAAAAGTGGTGTGACACACGGACCGACGACGGACGGACGACAGACGGACAGACAAGACGGGAAACTAGTAGGGTATTGTAAAATGATTTTACAATACCCTCATTAGAGAAATGGTTGCTTTGATTTTAAAATGGAAACAGTGGTAGGTAGAAGTTTAAATATATTTAAATTTTTCACTGATCACCTTTAAAAATTATAATTATTATTAGTACGCAGTATTGTTATTAAATGAAGACTTTTCCTTAATTTCTGCAACCGAGCTTTTCGCTTTTTGTTCAAATCAAAGCGGAATTCTATCTTTTTAACTCTATTCGCTTTATTGATGCTTTGGTAGCGAAGCCTTTTATCCACTTCTCTATCGATTTCATAAGCTTCGTGAATATCTAAAAGTTGTTAGTGAAGTTGGTAGAAATTAACTAGTTGTAAGCACTGCAGTTTTATGAAAGGATTCATTCTAAGCGAAGTTGTGTAGGAGAACAGACAGAGAGAGAGAGAGAGAGGGAGAGAGAAGTTGCAACGATGATCGCGGTGATAAGTTGAGAAAGATTCACAAGGATGGCAATGAAAACTTTGCTGGTAAACATTTCCAGTGGAACTTTTAAGCCATCTGAAAAAGTGTACTTTTTAAAATATGATATTTACGTTAGTTCATGAGCGAAATCTGATTAGAAAGATATTTATATATTCGATAATTTCAGATTACTCAAGGGTCCTAGATTAGATGGCTGAGATTTAGAAAATTTTGAATAAGTTTAAGAAATTTTTAATAGTTCAGATAAGTTTCAGAAATTTTACATAAATAATAGAACAGTTTACATCAGTTCAATAGATCATGTTTTACATTTAGCTTTATTGTGTGTTAAAATATGTAAAATAGTCCGAAAAAGTAGGCCTGCCTACTCTCAAAACATATACACTGTATAGTGCTATCATAGTATGTGTATCTTAAGGGGTGGATTTAAGAGAACATCATATAAATGTCAATTTTTTGGACAGTTCTCATTGAGACCCATCAGGAGTC
Source organism: Odontomyia ornata (assembly GCA_963969285.1). Lineage (NCBI taxonomy): Eukaryota > Metazoa > Arthropoda > Insecta > Diptera > Stratiomyidae > Odontomyia > Odontomyia ornata. The sequence goes on from OZ017738.1 coordinate 360,629,886, forward strand.
TTGTAGAAGCCGTGCATCGTTGCGGACATTCAAAGTGGTTGATAAGTGAGTCAAAGTGAACTTGATTAGATAGAGATAGATAGTGGATGCCGTGCATCGGTGCGGACATTAAAATACAATTTAGCAGTGAAAGTGAACAAGTAATGTAATGTAAGTATACTCGTATGTATACCGTGAGAAGAAAGAAGAGCAGTCATCAGAAACTAAGTGCTTCAAAACGTGTGAACCGAAAAGTGTGGATGAGATCCAATGAAATATTTCTAGTTGAGTATTTTTGAGCTCAATTGGTATATTTGAAAAAATAATACAACTTGTGACAAACGGCATTGATATAGTATTATTTGTTAAAAAGAATTAAAATCAAGTTTGTCCTCATCATATCAATTTTTTTTGTAACCTCTCGTAAACGATGGACGAAAAGGATCAAAAGACTGCACTCCCGACTGAGCAAGTCAATCAAATGAATGCAATCCAGATACAACTAGAAGAAGTTCTTCCTGAGCTGAGACATGCCAGGCAAACTCATAATGAGTTAAACGCCAGAAAAACGAAAAATTCCAAGATTAAAATCCTCCAGAAAAAGGAAGACTATTGGTTCACCATCTCTCAGATCTGATTCCTCTCCAGAAGAAGCTACAGAGTCTGATCAAGTGGGCTCAAATGAAAATTCTCAAGATTTTCTGGCTTTACCACTTACAAAACTGGTTACGAGAAAACCCTCACAAGCTTTCTTTCTAAAACCATTGACATCGTTCTCAACTTTCAAACAAAATTAACCGCAAATACATTCGGATATTTCCAATTTGGCACGCCTCAAAACCAAGCTGGAGAAATCAACAAAGTTAGCTGTGCTTATGAAGTAGTTAAAAGTCAAATACGAGTTAACCGAATGCGTATGTTTGGATATCCAGCTTATATCGTACCTTACTCATCTACGGATCATAAGAAAATAACAAAGTTATTAACTGAACAAAGCCGCCAGTATCAAACGTATTTCCTCCCTAAAGATAGCAAACTACATGTGATAATCCACGGTCTTCACAGGCTATCGGTAGAAGAAATCAAACAGGATCTACAGCAGCCAGATTTTCACCCATTGAAGTTTTCTACATGAAACTTCAATACGGTCCTAAAAAAATGATAAAAGCAACTCTGCCAAAAGCAGAAACCAAAATTTACGAGTGCAACATCAGATCAATCTGCCATTTTATTTGCTAAGTTGAATTGATGAAACCACGTAGTGAGCAGGCTTTGTGCCATAATCCTCTACAATTGGGTCACTCATTGAGCAATTGTCACGCTTAAGTACGCTGTGAAAAGTGCTTCATCATATTACATACTGTAAAAAATAAACACTGAAAAACCTTAATGCATTAATTACTGAGGAGAACACCCCGCTGATTACAAACGATGTCCTAAAATCCCCAAATACTTTTGCACAAATCGTTGCGCAAAATATACAACAACCCAGTGCAAACCTCCCAAAAGCAATAACCATCAAGACCACCACAGCTCCTTCCCAGCCATAAACTAAATTCACACCACCACCAAAACTAGCGCAATTTTTCATCAAAATACAGTCACAGATGCAACTGATGATGCAAAAAATGATGGCCACAATGGTGCAAGGTTTCTTCGTGCCACAAAGCCTAACTAAAACCACCCAATAACTGCCCTCATACTTTCCATACTCACATGGAATGCAAACTCCCTGCAACAAAGGACTGGTAAGCTTAGCAGTTTATAATAGTCTACGAATTTGACATGAATCTCATCTAAGAAACCATTTTGAGGCTCTATCTACTCCACTCTATCTGTATAGATAGAAGTGATAGGCTGAAAGGAAGGGGCAGTGGAACGGGCATTCTTGTGAGAAAAAATGTGAATTAAAATAAAACAAGTTGAAGTAGCAGGAGGATGCTCCTGCCAGAAGGGTATTGTAAATCAATTAGTAAATCAAACAATATATTCTGCTTATCAAAACTTGACTAATATACAGATTCCATAAATTGAGTTTGAAAAATTATTATGGTTATTATGATTTTAAACTGGCCACCATTTTGTTTCAAGTGGTTTGACACCGCCGCTTGATTAGTCATGGTAACACATGGATATGACAAATCATTTCTAAAATTTTTATCAAAATTCCTACATATTTGTAGTGTCTAGGTCCGTTGCAAGCGTGTATCTCCCTAGTATCACGTGTTAATGTTGTTGTAATTGTTAAATATTCAATCGGCTGTAACTTAGCTGTTTGTTGTTCAATTATTGGGAAATTTTTGAAACTTATACAATTACTTTCAGAAAATTTTAATTAAAGATTTTGGGAAATTTAAGGGTCCCATCTTGATTTTATAGACAAAAAAGTAAAATTTTTAAAATGTACTGTTATTAGCAAAGTTGATCGAATTTCGACTTCTAAGGTATTTGTTGCCCTTGTGAAAGAAAAGTTGTCAGTTCAAGTACTGCTTTGAAAAGCTCTTATTAAGAACTTTCATTTGATATTCATATTGGCTACCTTTGATGAAATTTTTTTTTTCAGCGGCCACTCTCCTGTACTGTAATCATCGAAGCAAAATTTGTCATTTTAAGACCTGTTTTGAAAAGTGCTCGTTAAGACATTTCATTTGATACCCATATTGCCTACATGCGATGAAAACTTTTTTTCAGGAGCAACTCCCATGTATGGGGAGACCCCTCTTAAAAACCTTATGAATTTCTTTTCGTGATGAAACTTTGAAGAGGGCGTTGCTTCACACCTACCTACAAAACCTTATGTTTCTAGCTTATGCAGTTTGCGAGAAAAAGTGGTGTGACACACGGACGGACGGACAGACGGACAGACAGGACGCGAAACTAGTAGGGTATTGTAAAATGATTTTACAACACCCTAAAAGAGCTCGTTTGAGCTCTTAGTCATGTTATTGTACAACTTTCCTCGAACTGAAAATTTCTATCAATACCTAAACTCCCTCTTTGAGCTGGAAGGCCCAATCCTGATGATAGGTGATTTCAACGCATATCATAACTCCTGGGGTGGTGTGAGAAGTAACTGAGCTGGGGCGTAGCTTAATAGATTCACACAACCATTTGACGGCAGACTTCACATGCCAAATGGACCAGCGTACTATGGCCGAGCTTTTGGCAACATACTAGGCTTCGAAATCTCGCGGAATTTTCACCATGATATCCAAACAACGGTACTTGATGAAATTTTTTCTGACCACAAACCGGTGCACTTCTTAATAGAAAATTTGCAAGCTGTTGGGGATTTCTTGGCCTCAAAAAGCATCACCCGACTGTTGACAAACTTACCAGCAAAATCTGCGTACTAAGGAATATATTGGAGTCCAAACTCCGATAAAAGAACAAAATCCCAGCAGACAAACAGCCCTAGGTTATGATTCTTTAACAAATGCCATGCCAAAATAGCTACCAGACAACATCTTACAAGCCCTGATGGACATCATCAACACCATCTTCCACCTACGTACATTTCCCTAATCATGGAAAACGGCAATTATCATTGTCATACCGAAACCCGATAAAGACCTTACTTTCCCGTGAAACTGGCAGCCAATAAGTCTTCTATCCTCTCGCTTTAAACTCATAATAAAGGCAAATTTAACTCAGATGAATGAATACATTGAGGACAAGGAAATTATTCCTGAAGGCTTTCAAGCTGGACACTCACTAAACTCCAGCTAACAAAGGTGGTTCAACATATCAAAAATGGGTTGAATTTTACGTAATTAACAGGCGTAGTTATGTTTGACATAGCAAAAACTTTTGGCAAAGCTTGGCATGCAGGGCTAATTTTTAAAATACATAAATTTTCCGTTCCCCTACCTTTGAGAAGAACTATCAACTTTTTTTCTACAGCGCAGATCTTGGAATCGTTGGAATCCGAATTTAAACTCCGGAGTCAATGTCATTGAAAATGCTCTAAAGCTTCGTAGTATGATTCTTTCCAAAATCTTACCAATATTGGAAAGAAAACAGATTTGCCTGAAGTTTTTTACGTCTCTGTCGCAGTTTGGTTTAGGGATAAGGATAAGGTTGCCTCGTTTCCATGTTTCGGGAAAGTAACCATTGTTGATGCAATTGTTGAAGATGATTGTTAAGCTTTTGGTGACAGTTGCGCCAGATTTCCTTAGTACTTTATTGGGAATACCGTCTAGGCCCGAGGAGTTTTCATTGTTAAGACAAGCTAGTACGAGTATATCTTCTACTTCTGACATGTAGGCGAAAAATTCCCCGAATGTTTCATGTTGAGGAGATATTGCCTTATTATTGTCAGAAAATATCAAAACGTATGACCCTTGGTAACCGGTGTTTCTACTTCTTACAGCCAATATAATTTGCTGTGCTTTTTCGTTCTCTGCGGCTCTTTCTCGGTACAGGTTTCCATAGAATGAGGAGATGACTCGCAGCTTTTCTTCAAGTGTAGAGAAGGGTAGCCCTCTGTGTTTAATAGGGTCCCTGTGGATGTTCAAATTACGAGGTGTGACAATTAAGTAATGATTTTATTGCCGCGCTTGCGGTCAACTTGCAATCTTGAAATTCTCTCTATTGATATATTTACGACCGCTCTTGCTTGTATTTTTTGCCTGCGGTGTCGTGTTGAGTAGACGTGTGTTGGAGTTGCTCGCTACGAAAATGGAGGAATAAAATCAAGAGCAACGCGTTGCGATAAAATTTTGCGCCAGGTTGGGTGAAACAGCTTCGGTAACGCACGCTAAAGTTGCAAACGTACATGGTGATCGAGTTTTTAGTCGTGCCCAGGTGTTTCGATGGCATAAAGAGTTTAAAAAGGGGCTTGAAAGCGTGGGAGACAAGGCGCGGGGTAGGAGATCAGTCGATGTGCGGACTGACGCGAATGATAGCCATGGAATCGTCCACAAAGAATTTTTTCCATCGGAGCAAACCGTTAATCAAGTCTACTATCACCAAGTACTCGAAAGATTGCGAAAACGAGTCAACAGGCTGCGCCCAGACACCGCTTGTAACTGGATCCTTCATCACGACAACGCGCCGGACCACAACGCCCTCAGCGTATCCCAGTATTTGGCCTCTAAAGGAATCGCCGTGTTGCAAAAGCCGCCTTATTTGCCCAATATATCACCCTGAGACTTTTTTTTGTTACCTAAAACAAAATTGGTTGTCAAAGGAACCCTTTTTGAGTCGATTACGGACATCTCGGTGGCCGTGACGAGGGTACTCGCGGACATCCCAGTCGAAGCGTTCCAGAAATGTCACGAAGCATGGGAAACGCGCTGGAATCGTTGTATAACTGTCCAAGGGGACTACTTCGAAGGGAATGGCAGAGTTATAGATTAATTTTTAAATATACGGTTTACATGAAATTAGTCTCATTACTTCATTGTCAAAACCCGTATATGACCGTCGGCCCGTTAGTATATTAATTTCTCGAAAGACGTCTGAAGATAGTTTGAATAAACTCAATCTTCTTTTACAATTTTCATTCATCCACGTCTTATTTGCCACCTTATGCGGTTGGTTGGTTCTGTGATTTCCCCTTTGAGATTGAGGTATTACTAGTTTATTCGATTATTGTGCTGGTGTAAGATCCGTTTAAGTCTTTGAATTTTCCGTTTTTGTTCCTTTACCTTTGCTTTGGTGTCTTGCGTAAGGCATCTGTATAGCCATTGTTTTGGTTTTCTTCCGGCGCATATGCATCCATACCTTTTAGTATGGACTCGGCTAGGTTCTGGATGTGGATATCAATTTCCTGATTAAATAGGATTCGGTTTAAATGGGGGGGGGGGGGGGATAAATCGCCTTCGAAGTGTTTTCTGAACTCTGCTCAGTCAACAGAGGCAACATCTGGTTAAAACATGTGGTATGTCACGGTTACGAAACATGAACCCTCATTCATACATCCACAAATATACTGAACACGCTCAAATTAATCAGAGTGAATTTAGGCGGAGACCAATGGTAAATTCAATACAGCAATGAGCTGAATGAAATTGTTGATTAGCTGGAGGCATCAACAATGTTAAGGCTGCGGAAGTGCAATGGGCAGGCCACGTGCATCGTATGCGTGAACAACGGGGACCCAAAACGGTATTAAGCGGAGACCAGTGTGAAAACTGAGGAAACACTGGTAAAACTTTGTGAACTGAGACAGATCGTTGATTCTCGAATTTCAAAATTAGAGTATGAGATCGATATACTGAGACTGTTGGAGGAGCTCTTTGGAGGCAGCAAAGGCCTAAGAGGAACTGTAGTGCTACGGAGAAGAAGAAGAGGATTTTCACTTATTAAATATGAATCTTGAAATAGTAATTTCTTATTGGAAAAATGAGAAATTCAGAAATGAAAATTGTATGTTTAACATGAAAAAAGTGCAGGTTTCTCCTGAAAATGGTATAATAAAATATAATTGATTTTTGGTAAATTTTTTGTTTAATATCAGATTACTTCAATGCCTATTTTCAGTAAGACTATCAATCAAGAGGTGGGTTCCTCCAGATGCAATGTCATTAAAATGAATCGTGGATGTAGATGCCCTCCGTGGATATGGAGCTATCATCTTGCATTGGTGTTGTAATATTATTTTAGTATATTCTATTAATACTCATTTTTTTAAGGGCTTTGTATAATAATTTTACAAAACCCTTCTAAAATCGCGTCCTGTCTGTCCGTCTGTCCGTCTGTCTATCCGTCCGTCCGTCCGTCCGTGTGTCACACCACTTTTTCTCGGGAACTACTTAAGCTAGAAACATCAAATTTTGTATGTAGGTGTAAAGTGGTGTTCTCTTCAAAGTTCAACTACGAAAAAATTTTATAAGGTATTTAAGGGGGGTCTCCCCATCTAGGGGAGTGACCCCCCGAAAAAAAAAATTAATTTAAGGTAGCCGATATGGGTATCAAATGAAAGGTCTTGATGAGAACTTTTCAAAACAAGTCTTAGTTTGGCAAAGTTTGCTTCGAAGGGTGCACAGGGAGGGGAAATACACCAAAAATTTGTGTCCATCCCTCCCCCCCCCCCTCGCGATTGGACACCTGTGATCCGAAAAATCTGAAAAAAATCATGAAAGTAGGCCTTGATGAGTACAACAACAACAAATACGTGAGAAGTCGCAATTCACTCAACTTTGTTAGTAATAGTATGATTTACGGATTTTATGTTTTCTTGAATAAAATCTTAACGGTACCTTTAAATTCAATGAAATTCAGTACAAAGATAACAATTTAAAAGATGGATCTATCCTGAAAGTTTCATAAAGGCTGAATCATAATTAACGAAGTTATAGTAAACAGACCTACGCTCATGCCAGAAGGGTTTTGTATTCAATTTACAAAGTACAGTCACCAGATCGAATAAAATCAAGAAACATGTCAAAGACAATTTTATTGGAGAAAATATGAAATTCGAAGATCATACTATTATTAACAAAGTTGAACGAATCTCGACTTCTGGGGTTTTTGTTATGGTTATACTCATAAATATCTCCCTTGATAATTATTTCAGATGTCCATTCGCGAGGGAGAAAACACATTTTTCATGTATTTCCCCCCTGTGCCCCCACTGAAGTAAAAACTGACAGTTTAAGAACTGTTTTCAAAAGCTCCCGTGAAAAATTTCATTTCATACTCATATTGGCTACCTTTGATGAATTTTTTTTTTTCAGGGGCCACTCTCCTGTACTGTTATCATCGATTAATGGCCAATTTTTTCGAATCCTAGAATGGTTACAAAGCCCTTTTGCTAGGAGCTCTCTCCCGCCTATTTGACTTGTTTCACTTATGATTATTAATTGTGGGTACTCATCTTCAGTCATTCATTAAATTGAATCAAGTGTTCAAAGTATGCACCTTAAACGTTGAAGTTGGGATAAACTAACTCAAAATTATTCAACCTTCGCATTTAAAACAGCCATCATTTTGTTTTACGATTACTGGTACAACTAGCTGAACCGATTCTCAAAGATATTCATGGTACCTATCATTCCTGAAATTTTCGTGCAAATCGTAGCAAAACTGTAGTGTCTGAGTCGGTAAAAAGCGCATGTTGTTCCATAGCCATATGTTGCCATAGTAATGAATGCAGCGCATATTGTTCCATAGTAATACAGGAAAATTCAAACCGCTATAACTTCGTTAATTATAATTTCAGGATAGATCCATCTTATAAATTGTTATCTGTGTACTAAATTTCATTGAATTTAAGAGTACCGTTAAGATTTTATTCAAGAAAATATAAAATCCGTAAATCATACTATTACTAACAAAGTTGAGTGAATTGCGACTTCTCACGTATTTGTTGTTGTTGTACTCATCAAGGCCTACTTTCATGATTTTTTTCAGATTTTTCGGATCACAGGTGTCCAATCGCGAGGGGGGGGGGGACACAAATTTTTCGTGTATTTCCCCTCCCTGTGCGCCCCTCGAAGCAAACTTTGCCAAACTAAGACCTGTTTTGAAAAGTTCTCATCAAGACCTTTCATTTGATACCCATATCGGCTACCTTAAATTAATTTTTTTCCGGGGGGTCACTCCTCTACATGGAGAGACCCCCTTAAATACCTTATAAAATTTTTTTGTAGTTGAACTTTGAAGAGAACACCACTTTACACCAACATACAAAATTTGATGTTTCTAGCTTAAGTAGTTCCCGAGAAAAAGTGGTGTGACACACGGACGGACGGACAGACAGACAGACGGACAGACAGGACGTGATTTTAGAAGGGTTTTGTAAAATTATTTTACAAAACCTTAAAAAAACTTCATTCCTTCTCTGAAAAAGTTCCTTGCATTACAAAGGAACTGTAAGGCAAATGAAGTTAAAGTGACTGAAGTGAACCACTCACCCCTGCCTAAATTATGGAAACTTAATGGATGCAATTGACTATAACCTAGTAAATCAACAACATAAGTAGTCGCGATAGCGTGAACAGCTCATCTCCTCAGGAATAGTGACTCCTGATTACCGCGGGGGTGCTCGACATCTTATGTTTACTACACAGTTGGGGTCTACTGTTATTCTTGCTTGTCGTCAGTATTCGGAGTACCCTAGTGCTGACAGTCGCTATTGTGATATGGAACAACGCAAACGCGAATGGCTAACAAGTTTTCTGAATTCCTTGGCAGTTTTGAATTATTTATCGACAAAACGCACGTCGAATAATAATTCACGATTATCCTGTGTTTCTAACGGCTTTTTTTGCACAAAAACCCGAACAGCCACGGCCACGTTGTTTTATTAACCCAAGCACTATCACCAAAGTGGATAGGTTTTTGGACAGTTTTTGAAAGTGGGTTCAGCTATGGTTACCTCAACATATGCAATAAAAGTAAAGTTGCGATTTACTTCTCTTCCAACTCAAAATTATCCAACTATAATATCAGGGCGATACATTCTAAAAGTTTTTTTTATGTAGGTGCTAGCTAGATGCAATTTTTAGTTGTGGACATAGTCCCGACAGCTTGAGCACAGATATAATTCTGGCAACCAACCAGGATGGACTTCTTTTTTCTTCCTCTTCATATCACCGTCGACCTTTGATTCCCAATAATCAAGAGTAGCTACATTATATATATTTTCTTTCATCCTGTATGCGTTAAGAACCATTTACACTGCTACTTGCTTCTTTGTTTGCTCGTACCTAAATCACAGCGCTAGTTTGTCCTTCCGCTACTTGATTTCAGCAATTATAATAGTGGATATATTTTTAAAATTAGATTATTAGAGATCGATACAGCCTCTCCTTGACTGTTCTATTCAACTTAAACTCTAACATTAGAAAACTGAAGAAGAAGCTAGATCTGTTCTGAAACAGCTGTCTATTTGATTTTATAAATATACCGATCTGAACATAAATAATTATTTTTTTGTTTCTTATTTCTAACAAAAATTAATCAAGATAAGTGATTATTAAAATAAATGCATGAAATCTGTTTCTTTGGATTTCTTCGAATTCAAGCAATCTAGGCCTTATATTATACTTGAATGGAACCAAAATGTACGGCGAAAAGTCCCATATAGGAAGTATCCCATGCATTGGCGAATATATGGTCGCCCACCATTGGCCGAAGATCCGCAGCCCATAATTGGTAATTGATTGGAAGACCTGAATATTTTGCATTCTAGTATGTGTTGCATTGAAAAGAAATGCCAATAAAGGGCTAACGATGGCTGAACTATGGCTCAAGTTTATGATTCCCATATGCAAATTCTGCAGCATTATAAAAATTCTAGGCATTATTCAAGTATTTTTCAAGCATTAGCCCCGTATTTCCTAAGCGTTGGCTGAGCATTTACCAAGTATTGACTAATCATTGGCCGATTAGGAAAAGAAAAGCTTCTGGAAATATGTAGTGAAAAGAGAATTTATTTATTTTTTTTTTTTTCGTAGCACTACAGCCTCTTTCGGGCCTTCGCTTAGAGACAGTTAGAGTATCTCATTGTCATGATCGAATGTATCGGCACTACACAAGGTGATATGATCATTATCACGTTTTGGCCGTGTGTTCGTCCACCCAGCTGCGATACGTTCTGATTTTAAACCAGCACGTATCATAACTGAATAGACTTATAGTCCGTCCGAAGAATCATTCGAACTAAATATCGTTGAAGCCAACGAGACTCGAACCAGAGTCCTTTGGCTAATGGGCTTAGTGCTCTATCCCCTACACCACGCGGACTACTTATGAACTCATATTATTTCCAATATAATATACAAGTCATAGCCGGAAGATGCTTGGAACTGCAAAAATTCCACTCACGGCTATAAGAATGACAATTAAGTCAGTATTGGTAAAACATTCGCAGTGACAATTGCCTGAACATTGGCCCACTATTGGCAATAACGACTTGCCCAGTATTAGCACTGATCATTGGCCCGATCTTATCATACAGTCATTGGCCATAGGCCAATAATACGAACAAATGGGCCAAGCATGGTCCAATCATGGGCTGGTTGTTGAAACCTATATGGAGTTTGCTCGTATTTGCTTTAGTAAATTACGACTAAATTAAATTATCTAAAAAATCTTTGCATGAAATATTTCGGGACTATTATTTACGTTCTCGCTCACAATAAACTCAGTCTTAAAGATGTTTTCATCTAAAATAATATGTCTTTTAACCATGTTTCTGATATTTTGATGTAGTATACGTTATTAAACCCGGCTACTAAGCCATTTTTGTAAGCATATTGTACGGGTCTTCATAAATTTTCAAGAGGTATTATCAACTTTAACAAAATAAAGCGAATTTGTTTTGAATATAAAAATTACGAATAATCAAATATTTATGGATTAATTATATTTAATTGAAATTCTTCCATAGCTTTGGAAATTTCAGCGTTCCTTCTTGAGTTGTAAGCTATGATGAGTGAACCAAGTTCACCAGTATTTTCAAATAACATTTTATGGTTAAAGTCATATGAGCTACCAAATAAAAGTTTTCCCATCTCTTGCTAGTGCAAGCGTTGTACCTCTTATTATAAGAGGATATGTTGAAAGTGTTGACCATCTTACAGAATACGAGGAATTGATTTGACAACATGGCTTCAAAATAAATTCTTAAATCGTACAATCAGCAATTGTGACGGTAACGGAAGGAAGGATCGAGAAAAAAGCATCTCATCACAAGTTCCCAAGTTGATTCAAGTCATGAAACTCCCTTCTTGTTAGAAAAAAAACAGTGCCATCCAAACCAAAGCAAAATAAATGCTTTTATTCATATTTCTTTACAGCTTGAAAAATAAAAGAACGAGGATCCTGTCACTGAAATATGAAATTCTAAAAATACTTTCTTTCCGCAGATGCCTAGTTAATCCAGGCAATTACATTCCCCATGAGATTTCGTCCTGAGAAATAGCATTTCAAAGGAAAGATAAATCACAAAAGATTACATCCTGAATTGTCGAAAAAGAATCACACGAAGGAGACCTCAGCACAAGTGTTATTCAATTTTCAAAAAAGGTTAGTAACTTAAAATTGAGCGGCAACGGATGCTGTTTACTATGTAATTCCATTATTTTTCAGTTTCTTTAAATCTTGTCTAAGTTATTTCACCTACATTACATATGCTCATGTAATGAATTGTGAAAGAAATAGCTTTAAATTACATATGCATTCTGCGAAGATTGAAAATACCACACACGTAACACAGAAAACAATCTAATAGGCATTTTTCGCATAATAAAAAGTGAGAAAGAGCAATAAAGCCACAAGGATGCATGTCAAGAGGATGTGTAGTGGAAAATTATGAGCCGACGCGATATTGTTTCAACCTGTGCAAAGTAATCTGTGAACCAGACAAAGCACTACCATATATTCACATACATTTTCATATTGCTCTCATAATCATGCTTCCCGTTCTCGTTTCTTTCTATTTACCCGCTGAGAAAGACGAAGCGCAAGAATGAGAAGTAAGTGCTAGTACCAAGATGTGGATGTACATCGTGAAGTTAGTTGAGGATATGAATGATGCTTGAGTGAGCTAGAGGCGTAAGATAGAATGTGTCTGTAATATACGAGTAACCTAGAACAACGGAGAGTTTTCATCAAGATTGTGCTGTATAGGCTTTTAACGTAATACCTTGTGTTCATAAAGGCGTATTTATTTCAATAAACTTTTCAAGTATGACACTAGTAAAATAGAGCATACTTCTCGCAGCATGTTATCAAGTAAGTGAACATAAAAGAAAACAAGATATTAAACATTCTCGTCAAAAACTTGCGAGCTCGATAACAAAGATGGCAAGATGTTTTTTTTGAGCCATAAGCAGATGTAGAGTTTATGTTGGTATTTTGAAATGAGTGCTATCTCATAAAAATATTAAATATAATGCAAATTCAACTCTGAGGCTCAGTATTTTTGACCATTAAGATGCTCATTATTTACTATGTTCATCTGTTCCTTGTCCATCCGACTGCCCATCAGTCCGTGCGTCACAGTAATTTTTCTCAGAAACTAAAGTAGTTAGGAAGCGCAAACTTTGTGGGTAGGTGAAAAGTATTAACCTTTTGAAAATTTAGATATTCAAACATTCCGCAGTTTATTAAGGGGGGTGGCCCCTTATGCTGAAGCAGCCCTGACAATTTTTATCAAATATAAACAAGCGGGGCATCAAATGAAAAGTCTTGATTAAAACTTTTAGAATCTGATTGTTTCAGATTCTAAAAGTCATTTTGTGCATCATGGGGTCCAGGGGGAGGCAAAATGTAGAAGTATTTATGTCACCCGCTCCCTCCCCAACTCACGATCCTTAAGCCCAAAAATCTGAAAAAAATCACTATAGTGATAGAGGATAGATAAATTGTCTATGCAGGACTGCAGCGATCGTCTGCTGCGTCGGCGGAAGAGGATGTTAAGATCCGCCGAGATTGGCCTTATCTAGGGACGCGTGTATGCGCTGGCAGGCTAGCGTTGCAGTGTCGTGGGGCGGGTTTTTTCCCCCTAGCACAAGGGCCCACTACAAAAATGTTTCGCATTCATGATTTAGAAAGGGTCGAATGCCGATCGACTGGTGTACAGGCCGAGGTAACCTACTAAGAGTTGCTAAGTTTGTTCGAAAAACAAATTGTGCCGAGCATAAACGCACGGACTGGCGGAGACTTTGTTGTTACCGACGATTCTTACGTCCCACAAATAAGAGTGGGGCATCCAGATGGATGTCCCAACCGAATCAAGATCCAAACGTAGACGTGGCCATATATTTCCCATTTGAGTGGAAAACTCATACAAACATAATTTACCATAAAAGGGGACGCGAGTGGAAGGCCACTCTACTCGGCAAGAGCCCCTGTTAAGCGATAAACAAGTTGGGTAGACAGACCTATGCTCATGTCAGAAGGGTTTTGTACTCAACTTACAAAATGCAGTAACCAGTAAACAAATAAAATCAAGAAACATGTCAAAGACAATTTTATTGGAGAAAATGTGCAACTTTAGGATCAAACTATTATTAACAAAGTTGAACGAATACTGACTTCTGAGGTATTTGTTATAGTTATACCCATAAATATCTCCTTTGATAATTTTTTCAGATTTTTTAGATCACAGGTGTCAATTTGCGAGGGAGGAAACACATTATTCATGTATTTCCCCCCCCCCCCCCCCTGCAAAAACTGTCAGTTTAAGAACTGTTTGAAAAGCTTTCATAGAGAACTTTCAGTTGATACTCATATTGGCTACCTTTCATGAAATTTATTTTCAGGGGCCACTCCTATGTACTGTAATCATCGATTCATGGCCTGTTTTTCCGAATCCTAGAATGGTTACAAAGCCCTTTTGCTAGGAGCTCTCTCCTGTCTCTTCGACTTGTTTCAATTGTATATACTCATCTTCATGATACCTATCACTCCTGAAATTTTCATGCAAATTCTAGCAAAGCTGTAGTGTCTAAGTCGGTAAAAAGCACATATGGCTCCATAGCCATGTGTTTCTATAGTAATACAGGGCATATTGCTCCATTGTAATACAGGAAAACTCAAATCGCTATAACTTCGGTAAATACTATTCGATCTTTATGAAACTTCCAGAAAAAATTAATCTTATAAATAGTAATCTCCTCTTTTATTGAGTTTAAAGGTACCGTTTGGATTTTATTCAAGAAAACATAAAATCGATAAATCATACTATTACCAACAAAGTTGAGTGAATTTTGACTTCTCATGTATTTGTTTTTGTTGTACTCATAAAAGCCTACATTCCTGATTTTTGTCAGATTTTTCGGATGGAAGGTGTCCAATCGCGAGGGGGGGGGGGGGGGGGGTACGCGAAAAGTTCGTACATTTCCCCTTCCCCTGCTCCCCTCGGTACTTATAGGGCGATTTTAAGATTTGTTTTGAAAAGATCTCATTGAGACCTTTCTAATGACACCCTACTCGACTACCAATGGTGAAATTTATTTTTTGAGGGGTCAGCTCCCTGTTTGGGGAGACCCCCCTCAAACCCCTTTGAAAAAATTTTCCACCCTTAAACTTTCAAGAGGTCACCACTTCTGACCTTTCTACAAAGTTTCATGGCTGTAGCCTCTATAGTTTCGGAGAAAATGTGCTGTGACATACAGACGGACGGACGGACGGACAGACGCACACAGGTCGTGATTGCAATAGGGTTTTGTATTTTAGTACAAAACCCTAAAAATGGAGGAGCGTGCCCGATGGCTAGCCCATATGAGCGGAGGAGTTTTATCTGACCGGGTCCTATACTCGGTCAGATAAAACGGAATGGAAAGACCGAGTTTTTATTGTTTAACAATTCATTGTATTGTAAATAACTAATGTCATGCCAAACTTTGTTTTTTTACTATTTTGATGATATATGGTAATGTTAAAATTTAAAAAAAAAGTATTCTAGACATTTAATCTTACATTGCCCATTTCAGGCACGTTTCATTCCTCCAGCGCATTGCGATACTTTCAACAGGGCAAGTATGCATGAACAATTACCATTCAAATAAAAAAAAGAAAATACTTCACTATCAAAACAATTTTCTATAAAAAATGTAAATATTTTTTTAAAAATTAATTTCATTCAAAGGCAATAGTTTGTTCCGTAATCAATCGTTTTTCTCAATGCCGCATACCGGGATTGGGGCTAGTACATATTTTACTTTCGAGTTTCATTTTCACACGATGAATTCGAGCCTTTGATAAGACGTGGATGATACTCTAGTGTTGAACGCCATTCTGAACAATTTTAGGACCGATCGCTTTGAGTTGCACTAGTAGCTTGATTCAAATTGAACCAGTTTAATGCTATGAGCTGAGTACCAATTAGTGTTATGTTAGTGCCGTATTCCACGAAACCACCAAAGTTTTTCGCAGCGATTCGATAGCTTGTGCATAACACAACTATACCTTTTATTAGCAAAGGCCAGAACGACCGCCTTAGATTGGAATTTGAATTTTAAAGACACATGTACGTAAGTACTAGTTTTCCTTGGAATTAACTCAGTTTCTTTTCGACCTCACGAACACTCTTCTTTGCATCAATTTTCTACTTAACTTTGCCGTTAAGAAATCTTTCCTCTTAATGTTTCTTTCGATATCTTAAAAATCGTGTTATTATTGTAAACCACACGCAATCTTAGTAGTATGTTTCACGACATCATCTCGAGAAACCCAATTGTACACAATGGGCTTACAGCTTATTCGACACCGGGAAAGTAATTCAAAGCTTGACGCAGTGTTTTCGATGTGGAATGTAGAATAGATAATAGATCGAATTCATATATCAAAAACAACACTCGTAATAATATTCATACGTACGTATCTGATGCAAACATTTGTACACATTCATTTACTTACTATAATAATAGATTGAATTTACACATCATGAACAAAAACAACAATCCTAATAACATTCATACGTTCATATCATAAGCAAACATATTTACACATGTTCAATTGTACATCATCCAATTCATTCGCTTACTTACAAAATTCATTTGTTTACGAACAAAAGTCCAACCTAATCGAACAAAAGAAGACAACCATGAAACATCAATCCTATCGCATGACTACATGTAAACATACCAGTTGCATAATCATACAAACGATTTCACTTATTTCTTCTACACTCATTCTAAATATCGATAGTACCCATATCACATTGCATTTCATCCATAACCCATCATATGTGGAGGTATTCTCTGACCGTACTCAATGCATGCTAATTGCCAGGGTTCAGGGCCGAAAAATACATTTGAATTTCACTTAAAAGTAGAGTTTTGCATGTTTATATTTCTTCGTTTAAATACCTTCTAATAACCCGCAATGCTGTTCAAGACTTTGATCTGGTATTGGCGCTGATGACATATTTGGCAGGGCAATCACGTGGCCGAGAGTTTGCCAATAGCAGAGTTAGCTGTTGCATTTGTAAAACCTGTAACTGTCTCGCTAACGCTGCCACACTCGTTGGTGCTCGTGTTGACAGTTCCGGATCCCGCTAACTTAAACAGGACTGTTCTTGATGTTATACACTGCAGAATCCCTTCTATCGGCAGCAAATGATTCTTGCCAATTTAATCCAGGTGTTAACTGGCCACCACTGTTTCGATCATTGCACCGTTACTTTTTTTTCATCGGAAAATGCGCCCCAACTTCGACAAATCGATTCAAGACCACTCGATACAACACTCCACTGCAAACAAAGAAACACATATACAGTTATTTTTGCTCTCGATTTAGATGAAGGCTTTTCTTCGCACTAACTCACCTGACGTCAATCTTATCTATGCGACGATTTCTCTCTGGAAGCGCCCGCTTTCTCAATAAGGGAGGCCACAACGTCCAATACTTTTATCGACTATTCGTTTGTTTGACTGTTTGCTTTTTCCAGTTTATTTGGTCGGACAATTAGGGAATTCGTCCAACCCGTACACTCTGAGGAGTCCCACGACTAAATAAGTCCAATTAACGTAAACGTCATTTCACCCTATGAACAGACAATCACGCATAAAGTTATTTTTCTCTCGACTAAGATGGTGGCTTTTCTTCGCACTAACTCGCCTGACTTAAATCCCATCTTTGTCACGATTTTCTCCCTGCAACGATGCCCTTATTAAAGAAGGCTACAACGTCCAACACTATTACTGACTATTCGGTCAGTTTGACTGTTTCTTTCTTTCAGTTTATTTGATCGGACAATTAGGGGATGTGTCCAACCCGTACACTCTGAGGAATCCCATGACCGGATACGTCCAATTGACGTAAACGTCATTCCACTCGCTGAATTCTATTCCGCTGAATTCCATTCTGCTGAATTCCATTCCATCAAACTCCATCCCGCTCACCCATCTAGTACACCGTGGGGGTACTAGCTCAGCGTTCCTACAGTGTAAATTTTATGTAGCAGATTTGAATTTTTCTAAAAGAAACTAAATTTGCCCGAAGTAAATAAAAATGGAGGGGATTGGAAATAGTAATAAAAGTTAAATCTCATATCGAGCTTAATTAAAGGGAAACATTTAAATTTAATAAAAAGGAAAATTGATATACAGTTACATTAATAATAAGAAGAAGAAGAACTATTTTACAAATTACGATTACAATGGAAATGATTACACAGTTTTTTAAATCTCCCACATAAAATTTTGATTAGGGGATAGGACGGTTTCCGAGCAGTTTGCTTGTGTGACTACTCGATGAATATATCACGAAGGTATGTCATAATGAGCACAAGGGCAACAAAGGTCACAGAAATCAAAATTCACTTTACTTTGTTAACAATAGTGTAATTTATAAATTTTACATTCTCTCCCATGAAATCAAAATGGTATCCTTAAACTAGTATTACAGAGAAACTGCTTTTTAGTGGAACTACATAACCAAAGAATAAAGAAATGTTAAAAAAAAATTTTTCCACGTATTGTCACTTTATAACTTGTATTTAACGTGTACAATTGTTTCATTCCCTACTTAAAACCTTCTCCAGTACCAATTTCTATAAACCTAAAATCTATCTTTATACACTAAAGTTCTTTTACAAAGCTAGTTACCTTACTACAGTTCAATCAGGATAACAGAGATCTAATTATTAAAAGTATATTTAAATAGCCACGTGTTACTATTACCTGGGTCACAACACTAAAGTTTCGGACCCCTTAATTTATAGATATCCAGTTGCTTCACCGTGTCTAATTTTCAGGAGTTCATAATGTTGATTAATGTGACGTGCTCTGCTGTAATTTTACAGTTTTCTCGTCCTATATGCTACGTTATCTTGGATCTGAAATTTGAGATTTAATCTTTTTAGGGTTTTGTACTAAAATACAAAACCGTATTGTAATCACGCCCTGTGTACTTCTGTCCGTCTGTATGCCACAGCACTTTTTCTCCGGAACTATATATGCTACAGCCATGAAACTTTGTGAAAAGATCAGAAATGGTGACTTCTTGAAAAATTTGGGGTGAAAAATTGTTAAACGGAGTTTAAGGGGGGTCTCGCCATATAGGGAAATTACCCCTCAAAAATTTTTTTTACCGTTGCTGGTCGAATAGGGTGTCATTGGAAAGGTATCAATGAGATCTTTTCAAAACAAGTTTTAAAATTGCCTTATCGGTACCGAGGAGGGCAGGAGAAGGGGAAATGCACAAACTTTTCGCGTACCCCCTTCGCGATTGGATACCTTTGACCCGAAAAATCTGGAAAAAATCATGAATGTAGGCCTTAATGAGAACAACAACAACAAATACGTGAGAAGTCGAAATTCACTCAACTTTGTTAGTAAGAGTTTGATTTATCAATTTTACATTTTCTTGTATAAAATCTTAACGGGACCCTTAAATTCAACCAAATTCGGTATACAAAATTGACCTGTCCTGCAAATTTCATAAAGATCAAATAGTATTTAACGAAGTAATAGCGGTTTGAATTTACCTGTATAACTATGGAGCAATATGCGCTGTATTACTCTGGAAACACATGCTTATGGAACCATATGCTACAGCTTTGGTAGGATTTGAGTGAAAATTTCAGGATTAATAGGTAGCATGAATATCTTTGACAACTGGTTCAGCTTGTGGTATCAGTTATCTTAAAACAAAATAGTGGCTGTTTCAAATGCGAAGATTGAAAAATTTGTAGTTATTTTTCCCCAACTTCAACGTTCAAGGTACATGTTTTTAACACTTGATTCAATTTAATGTATGACTGAAAACGAGTACCTGCAATGAATACTCATACGTGAAACAAGTCGAGGTGGGAGGAGAGGGCTCCTAGCAAAGAAGTTTGTAATCATTCTAGGATTTGAAAAAATTCGCCATTAATCGATGACTACAATACAGAGGAGTGGCCTCTGAAAAAAATTTCATCAAACGTAGCCGATATGAGTATCAAATGAAACAGTTCTTAAACTGAAAGTTTTTGCTTCAGTGGGGGCACAGAGGGGGAAATACATGAAAAATGTGATCCTCCCTCGTGAACGGACACCTGTGATCTAAAAAATTTGAAAAAATTATCAAGGGAGATAGATAGATATCTATGGGTATAACAATAACAAATACCTCAGAAGTCAAAATTCGTTCAACTTTGGTAATGATATCAAATTTCACATTTTCTCCAATAAAATCATCTTTGAAATGTTTCTTGATTTTATTCGTTGCTGGTGACTGCATTTTGTAAGTTGAGTACAAAACCCTTTTGATATAAGCGTAGGTCTGTCTACCCAACTTGTTTCTTTTTATTTGCTGTTTTGTGAGCTGTTCCCATGATTTGATGGCTCTAACTTTTCTAGTTCTTGAGAAAAGAAGTGGGTTTAACGATTTAAAGAGTCAAAATCCGTCCATGACCTTCCAAATCGTGGTTCGGTAAGAAAAGTTACCAAAAAGGGCAAAAAGCGAATTGTGGCTTTATTTTCGTGCAATCCTGGCTTATCCTTATGTCAAAGACAAGCGAAATTGAAGCGAAAAGGCTCAAGTTATCACGCGCTACCATTCAGAAACATCTCTGCGCGAACAATGTAAAATGGCGGAGTACCGTTAAAAGGACTCTTGTCGGAACGTCACGTGGCCAAACGGCTCGCCTGGGCTCAGGAAAACATAGATCGCGATTGGGGTAATGTAATTTCTTTCTGACGAAATTTCTGTCGGGTTTCGCAACCATACCACGTGCCTGATGTTCAACATCAAATCAGTTCATCCAGCGAACTGTCAAACATCCAATCAAGGTTCATCTTTGAGGCTGCTTCTCAAAGAGGGGTTTTGGCGTTTTGCATGTGTTCACTGAGAACCTCAATACTTCCTTTGATAGTTGAAATTTATAAAAAAGCTCTATTACTGACTGCCAAACAACATTTTATCACAAAAAACGAGACCTGAATCTTGCAAGAAAATAATGATACCAAACACCGGAGCCGGCTTTGTACTAAATGGAAACGGGAAATGCACTGTAACACTTGATTGGCCTTCGCAATCGCCTGATGCAAATCCTTCGAAAACTTATGGGCCTACATTAAGCAGAAGCTCCGTGAAAAACGTATTTATACTTTGAAGCAGCTCTCGTGACAAGTTCGACTCATTTGGAAGGCGCTTCCCCTCAAATATGCCAAAAAGTATGCCTCGGGGATCCCAAGCAATAATTGATGTTGGTGGTGATTGGACTCACTATTAAACTGAAAGCACGTTACCTCAGAATATATTTAATGTATATATTAGTCAAAAACTGTTGTTAAATAAACTATTACAAAATTATGCTGGTTACTTAACAGACTGTAGGATGGGAAAACGATCTTCTGCTGCCTTAGCAAGCGAGGATATTGGTGCTCGCCGAAATTGGCCTTGTCTAAGAACGCGTGAATGCGCTGAGAGGCCAGCATTGCGATGTCGTGGGGTGAGTTCTTTTTCTCAGCACACGGACCCAATACAAAAGAATTTCTCATTCACGAATTACTAGCTAGTAGTGTTCGGATCTACAGATATCGAGGCCAAGGTAACCTACTGGAAGGATGCGTTTTGCCAAAGCAAATGACTGACTCGGTTTGACGAACGCGAGCAAAACTCGAGAAAATCTCATGCCTACTAGGTATACCTACAGCTTCCAAGTAAGAGGGGGACATTCAGGTGGAAGCAGTGCCCCCTTGCACATCCCCATCCGGATCAAAATCTTTTGTAGATGCGGCCATATATTTTCCATATAAATGAAAAGCCCATACAAATATAATTCGCATGAATTTTTATTTTAAATGAAAAATATTAATGTTTCAAATTTATGTTAAAGTCTTGTATGATGAGATCACATAATACTTCAGCATAAATAGGAAACTCAAGCGGAAGGCCACTCTACCCTGTGAGAGCACTTGCAACGCAAAGTGAAGGGGTGAGCTCACTCGATAGCTAGCTCATGAGTGGAGTGGCTAGCCAACGTGGCGAGTCCCGTACCTGGTCAAGGTTCCATGTTGGTGGAAAGGTCGAAAGTGTTGATCAATTTATGCATTCATTTTCTGAGTAATTAACATAACATAATTAATTAACATAACATACGTTTAGAAGTAGTTAAGGAACCAAAATTCCTACTCAAATTAATCTTACATAAATAAGTAACTCCTGGAGCAAATACTCCAGAAATCTAATCATTTTTCGTATTTTTAAAAGTTTGCTCTAAGCTCCTTCTAAGTTGGCTGCAGTACATCGAATTACAAGTAAAATATAATTTTTCTAATAAAATAATATTAAATCTACAATATTTTACAAATTATTTCTCTAACTTTATAACGTGTAGTTTTCTTTTACGCGATTCGTCATAAAAATTTCATTTTTCGGGTTTTGTAAAATAATTTTACAAAACCCTACTAAAATCGCGTCCTGTTTGTCCGTCTGCCCGTCCGTCCTTGGGTCACAGCAGTTTTTCTCGGAAACTGCTTAAGCTAGAAACATCAAATTTTGTATGCAGGTGTAAAGTGGTGCGTTTTCCAAAGTTCAACCACAAAAAAAAATTAAAAGGTATTTAAGGGGGTTTCCCCATACAGGGGAGTGGCCGCTGCAAAAAAAAGTTCATCAAAGAAAGCCGATATGGGTATCAAATGAAAGGTCTTGATAAGAACTTTTCAAAACAGGTCTTGATTTGACACTTTTTGCTTCGAGGGGTGTACAGGGAGGGGAAATACACGAGTAATTTGTGTCCCACGGTGCGAGTTTTTATTTTAATTTTTCATTTATCTTGTTGTTGGGGCTCTGTTTTTTTACACTTTAAGATGGTAATTAGTATTAATCTGATATTATTTGAACAAACTATGAACAAGAAAAGCAGCAAGAGAACGTACAAACTCAACAATCACTAATCCATCATATTTATTATACCTGATTCAACACAAAAAAAAGGTTGTATTAATTCGAACTGCATTCTTAAAATTGAATCGATTAACAATCAATGGTTCAAAAGCTAACACAAGACAAGTGATCATTCATACTTGTTTGCAACGACGGAGGAACAACGGTGGTTTTTGGGATTATCAGTGAAAAATTTATCTCTGCTAAAAGATGGTATCGAAGTCTTAAGCTGCGATGAGATTTAGTTTTATGACACTACAAAATGCATCGTGTAGTTTTGCAAAAACGGGATCAACACGCAAGTAAAACACATTTCACTGTAAATACGGCCACGACTATTACCACAATTTTTCCAACAGGATTATACACCGAAAGTTATATTCACTTTTTCATGAATTCACGAATTAATGCTCTCTTACGCTTGTTCACGAATTGATGCCTTTTTACTCTTTTCCCTTTCTTTCTTTTTCTTTTCGTAGCACTACAGCCCCTTTCGGGCCTTCGCTTAGAGATAGTTAGAGTATCTCATTGCCATGATCGAATGTATCGGCACTCCACAAGGTGATATGATCATTATCACGCGTTGGCCATGTGTCCGTCCACCCAGCTGCTATACGTTCTGATTTTAAACCAGCACGTATCACAACTGAACGGGCTTATAGTCCGTCCGAAGAATCACTTGAACTAAATCTTGTTGACGCCAACGAAACTCAAACCAGAGACTTTTGGCTCACGAGGTTTCTTTTCTCTAGTTATCCGAAAGTGAGGCTATACAAAAAATCCAAGCTGTGTAACTTATCGTGTTACTGCATTTATCAGAAAACGAGACTTTTACAGAACACTGCACACCCGAGAAATTATAATAATTTGGGCGTATTAGAATCAACTCCGTTGACTCTGGCTTTGGATTCACTCTCGTTTCAACTTGTATTATTTTCTACATTGGCAAACTTGAAATTTTAAGCATAGGAGAACATTTTGGAACTTGTAGCACTAACTAACGCGACGTCTAACCCGCCCGTTGATGCAAATGCGAGTCCGTCAACCGTGAGCACGGTACAAAATGCCATCGAAATTGGTTTCTACGTGACGCCATTCTATGTGCGGAAACGTATATGCATTTTCCCTTTGTCCAACGGGAAAAACGGTCAAAATTAACAAGTCAGAGACAGGATGCAAAATGGATGCCGAATTGCGCATATTTGTCGCAAAAATTAAATTTTCAGTTCGAACGGCAAATTACGGCACGCAACCATGATACCATCGACAATTCAATGCTTTATGTGCTTCTAAGAGCGCGGGGCCCGTGAATGATTTGCTGCATATCGTACACCTGGGATTCGGATGTACAATTTTATGTACTTTTAATCTACGCACTGATAGGAATGACTTGTCACAATAATCGCATTTAAACAAATCGAAATTGGAATGAAGAGCTATATGTTGTTTCAATCTTGTAATTCCAGTAAATGTTTGACCACATTCACTTCATTTAAATTGGTCTTGATTTGCATGGGAAGCTTTGTGTGTTTTAAAAAGCGATTATACCTTAAATTATTTATTGCATATCTCACACGTATAAACGAGTATTTTGAGATTCTTATATAGAGTTCGCATATATTTTAATCTAGTGCGTGTTGTGAATAACTTTCCACATATAGTGCGCTTAAATGAATGAAGATTAGTATAGAGAGTCATACGATCTTTCAATATCCGCTTGGATTTAAATAAATTTCTACATTCTTTGCATTTTAAATGTTCCAGCTCGGCATGCAGTGCTTTATGTTCTTTAAAAAGCATCTTATCTTCGTTGCACTTATACAGGTCAGAGTTCACATGATTTAGTTTTACTTGCTGCTTTAAGTTTTCTGCAAGCTTAAATGATTTTATTATTAAAATATTTTCACATTAAATTTTTTAATGTTTTTAATTTTTGATTGCAAATAAAATTTAAATAATATTTAAGGATTTTCGAATTGAAAAAGAAATGGTGTTTTCACCCGGGAATGTTTTTTGAGCAGTTTGCTTAGGCGAGGTGTCCAGGATGAAGTTGAGGCCATTTGGTACATAGGGCTGGTGCTCATAAGTGGGTTTAGTGCACATTTAATAATTTCATTCATTCAAAATTTGAAATGTTTTTTATATAGAGCGATTTCGTCAATTTCATGTCACTATGATCCTTCAGTTCTGTTCGGTCATCAACCGGTGGAAGATTGTAAGAGTCTGTTTCTTATTCGCAAGCAATGCTGAAGATATTCTATAAATTCTAGTTCCTCAGCACAATTTCAAGTGCTTTAAAATTGTTTGCCAAACTAACCCTCAACTTGTGAATTAAGGAAAAGTATTTTTTGTATGGATGCCAATCAGTACTGGTCTTAATGTATTACATTGATTTAGATATTAATTTGAAAAAAAAAAACTACAAAGAATCACTCTACCGTTCTTTTGTTTGGAATGAAATGCTCGGGTAACATTAGAGTAGGAAAAACATTTCTTTCAATTCAAAAAGAACCTCTTGTAAGAATTTTCATAGCAAAAATAACAATATATTGTCTTGAGACTCACTTTCAGCCACAAAAAAATACAGATGATAGTTGCGTGAAAACATTTCACCACTCCCGTATTTTACTAACAATAAATAGCAGTGACCTCACACCCTTTTTTGCATTTTCACCACAAAATCCTACATATGAATATTATTTTATTCACATGTTGATGTAGATTATGAATCATAATGACCGACGCTGAGGGTCGTTTCAGTGTTCATGATATCCAACCATTTTGCATAAAGCAACGTTCAGGATGTACATGTTTATTCATTTGTATCTTCCTCTATTGTGTAAGAACAAACAAAGGATTCAGTCTTGCTTAAGACTAGTAATAACTTTTTCTTTGTTTGCAAGATGGAGGCTTATTATTGTCACAAATGAGTTTCTTTTTTAAGGAAACATAGCTGTATCCTCGCAGACATCTTAATAGCTGATTATGAAGGTTTCGTTCCTTTGAAAAAAATTCTTAGCATCAATCTTCTTGATTAAGGAAGATGAAGCAAAGTCATCATTTTATGTTGGAAGTTTGCAGGCGGTTTTGTTTTGGACAATCTGGTGGAAAAGGAATGAATGAATAGAAAAATCAATGAGGACTTACATTTAATGATTATCTTAAGGGATTCCAAAATACTTCATTTTTAGAAACGTTGTTTGTACAATATATAATTATTTCAAATAATTGAACTAAATGTAATTCTTTATGAATCAGTATTAAACTTGGTATATTACTAAGGTCTAATAAAGATTTTAGCAAATCAAACAAAACACTGTTTGTTCAACATTTTTTAACTAAACCTTCAATATCTTGGCAAAACCTCTAAAAATGAATATCAATTAAAAACAAGTTGAGTAAGCAGGAGAGTGCTCCTACCTGAAGGTCTTTGTAAACATCCTAGGGTTGTGATTTGACACCTTGCGACTTCTTCCTTTGAAGCCACGTGAAAAATAAGGCCTACGCCAATAGCTCAGTGTCAATTCAAGACCCCAAAGATGAAATTCGTGAGGTTATCGAGGACATAGGACAGCCGCTTTGCGATTTGGTTATGGAAAATTTCATGAAAAGGATATGGTCCTGTAAGCGTGTCGTGGTAGTTATTTGCCTGATGTTACTTTTCGCTATCAACGGCATATCTTCTTCTTAATAATGAAATAAACATCCGGCCATTCATATCAAAAATTGCATTTATTTTAGAATATCAAAATGACACCTGTTATTGGAAAGCCCTATATCAACCATAAGCACGTGTTATTGTTGCTGTAATTCCATACAATTGAAATGGCTATAACCCACTTGATTATTATTCGATCTAGATTAAATTTTGTGAACATATATATGTTATATTAATCTATATAATTGCAAAATTTCAAGAAGTTTAAAGGTACCGTTTTGATTTTATGGGTTAAAATGTAAAATCTACAAATCATACTATTATGAACAAAGTTGAGCGAATTTCGATTTCTAAGGTATTTGCCCTTGTACTCATAAAGGCCCACGTTCGTGATAATTTTCAGATTTTGCGGCTCGAAGGTGTCCAATCGCGAGGGGGGGGGGGGGGGACACAAATTTCGACTACCTTTAATTAAAAAAAATGTTTAAGGGCCAATTCGTTATTAGGGGGGACCCCACTTAAAAAATTTTTAAATTTTTTTTAAGACCTCAGCTTTGGAGAGACCACCATTTTTGACCTTTTCACAAAGTTTGAGCACTCTAGCTTCTATAGTTTCTAAGGAAATCAGCTGTGACGCACGGACAGACGGACAGACAGGTCGCGAAACTAATAGGTCTTTGTAAAAAATTTTTTTACAAAGACCTAAAAAAGGTTTAATATTTCAAAATAAATTTTTCCTAAAATTAGATTGGTTTGGTATTTTATGTGATTGTTTGCTGTGGTAAGGTGTTTTTTCGGAATTATCGTTGCAATATCAAGCATTTCAAATTGATTGTACTGAATTTCGATTGTAGTCCGCGAGGTGTTGTGTTTAGAGCGCTAAGCCTGTAAGCCGAAGGTCTCTGGTTCGAGTTTTGCTGGCGTCAATGAGTTTTAGTTCGAGTGATTCTTCGGACGGACTATAAGCCCGTTGAGTTATGATACGTGCTGGTTTAAAATCAGAACGTATCGCAGCTGGGTGGATGGACACATGGCCAAAGCGTGATAATGATCATATCACCTTGTAGAGTGCCGATACATTCGATCATGACAATGAGATACTCTAACTATCTCTAAGCGAAGGCCCGAAAGTGGGCTGTAGTGCTACGAAAAAAAGAAGAATTTCGATTATACAGTGAACTCTTGATTATTTGTGTTTACAGTTGACTATGTCAAACCAGATAATTGTAAAACGCGGATAATCGAAGAAACATTTTAAAATGAAATACAACACAGCTTAACAAATGCTTCAAGAAAACTGTTTATCGGAAATTTTATTATTTTAACTTTTTAAACAAAAAGTTTATTCGGATTTATGCATGTATAGAGCCTTGCATCAGGGACATAACAATTTTGTATCTTTATATGAACGAACCCTTAAACTTTTTTAGTAAACGTTAGTTAAAATCAACATTTTTTGCATGGTAAAGTTTACAAACCACCAATTGGACTCTGGCAAAACTTTAAGAAAATGAAGAATTTCAGCGAAAAATTATCTTCAGCGATGAAGTTCGTTCCGCATGTGCTTCTTGAGACACCTTTGCATCAGCGAAGAATTACAGTTTGGTGCAGTTTAAATGCCGGAGGTGTGATTGGGACGTCTTTTTCGTGGATGAAAACGACCATTATGTTACCGTCAATGGAGGGCACTATCGTATTATGTTAGAAGAATATTTGTGGCCAGAATTGTATGAACTTGACATCAACGATATATGGTTTCAACAAGACGGTACCGCAAGCCACATTGCAAACCTCACAATCTATTTATTGAAATTCATTTATTTATTGTTATGTGCATAATAAAAACGCTATATTTTCAAAATGCATGTGGAACTAAAAATAAGTTTTCATTTGTTATATTGACTTTACAAAAAAAAAGAGTTTTTTTATTCTTTTGGCTTTGTTTCATTCAAAATTTTACTTCTTATTTCGCTAGTAGTTAATTTTAAATTAGAATCATATTTATTTTTTTCTATATAATTAAGGAGAGTGGAAAAAGGTTGCAGTCCTATATGATAACTAATAATGCCAACATAATCTAGAACCTGGAAGCCTGGCAGATCATTATCACAATTGATCTATTCATTCAAATAATTTAAAATGAAATTTTCAAATTCATTAATTTATCTTAAAGCTTCGACTATCCACAGGTTTTCGTCTTCTGAAAGATCTTTCTTCCTATCTCTTGAAAGGTTATTGATATCAGGAAACAATTTTCGCTTTGATCGTGACAAACTAATTGGCATTATGCTTTGCCAAGCTTTATCAATCACGTGAATTACATATAATATAGACAGCTTCTTCCAAAATATCTTAAGGCTCGAATCATTTCTACGAATTTCACACAAGAGTGACTTTCCGTAGAGGCTTTTGATATAAGCGATAATTTCTTGATACATAGGTTGAACCAATAATGTAGTATTGAGTTGCAGGTGCTAAATAAAAAATTGAATTCTTGTTTGTTTAGATGCGATGCGGCTTTATCAAGATTCTTTTCACAAAGATATATTTAAACTCTCAGGACGATATTTCCATGAAACCAATTTGCAAAAATTGCTTTTCCCATTCAAGTTCCGTATTGATTATAATAACCTAGAGGCAGAATTCTCCACCCGAATTCCCTTGAATGATCTTGACTTTAAGCTTGGCCAATCACAAGTAATCTCATTTTATGACCCCTTGAAGCATTTGTACAAAAATGCTCCTTCTTTAATTTGTGTTCTCGGATTTGGTTTTGATGCTAGTGACAAAAGTTTAGTATAGAAGTGTTTTGTAATAAACGCTGCTTTCATTGGCATTATAAATTTGATCACGGCACAAATTTTATTTTGAATTTCCAATTCATGAGCTCCATGCCTTTGTTTAAATCTAGAAAGCCAACGTTATGACGCATTAAAAACTCCTTGCAAGCTCAGTTCTTTAAAGATATATTTTGCTTTCACAGAACACATAGGGCCGCAAACTGTAACCCGTTCAGCTTGGTTTTGATGATACTATTTCATTAACACTTTACCTAAGTCTTCATAGGTTGATGACTTCATAGTCTTTCGAACTGATGGCCCTACTACAGAACTCGAATTCATGTTGAACTCAAGCAGCTTCTTTTTTGTTTTTTCTTAAATCGCGCACTGTTTAAATTCCAACACCATAATATACACCAATCTTTCAACTCGTTGTCCGTACTCCAATCCTTTTATTCTTTCTACCTTGTTTTTTATTGTCAACACCTTGTTTTTGCGCGTTTTTCTCACTTTTGAACTGTGATTAGCTTGGCTTTAGCACTACAGCCCCTTTCGGGCCTTTGCTTAGAGATAATTAGAACATTATCTTGATCATATAAAGGGTTTTCCAATAAGAGGTGTTATTTTGAATAGCCCGCTATTCCGGTAGATGTTGGTTTTGTAGCTGTCATTTTTTAATATTTGACAAGCAGAGCCACGCCATTAAAAAAACGATACACGCTTAAACAATGCATTGAAATCGTTAAAATTCACTATAAAAATGGCGAAAATTTGGCAGATACTCGAACATTTTTGGGTTGTCGTGAAGCACTTTGTCGGACCGCAATACAGAAATTGGTGGGAAAATTCGAGCTGTTGGGACAACTTGCACGTCACTTAAGAACAGCCGAGAGCATTGCTGCTGTAGCCGAAAGCGTTGAAAAAAAGCCAGATTTGTCAATTTCTCGTCGTTCTTTGGAATTAGGCATTCCACAAACGTCATTACACTGTATTTCGCATAAAGATTTGGGTCTTAAGGCTCATAAAGTTCAGTTAACACAAGAACTCTAGACGGTTGATTATCAACAACGTCGTGTCTTTGTTGATTGGTTCCTTGAAATGCATGAAAATGATCCGGAATTCCATAAAAAAATCATCTTGAGTGATGAGACCCATTTCCACCTCAATGGCTCCGTCAACAGCAAAATTGTCGCATCTGGGGCTCGGAAAACCCAAGAGTTATTGTTGAAAAGCCTCTCTATCCTCAACGTGTGGCTGTTTGGTGCGGTCGACGGTCCAGCGGAGTCATTGGACCTTCCTTTGAGGCTGTTGCAACAGCTACGGCAAATGGATTGCGCTGTCGGGAGATGATTAATGATTTTTTAATGGCTGGAATTGCATGGTATTGATCCGGACAACTTCTTCTTTCAACAAGACGGCGGGCGCTACGTGCTACACAAGCAACGAAACCATTGATCTTTTACGGGAAAAGTTTCCGGACCATGTTATCTCTCGAAGAGGTGATCACAATTGGCCACCGAGACCTTATGATTTAACACCTTGCGAATATTTCCTGTTACATTAAAAGTGGGCGCTGGATTCCGGTTGGGGGCCTTGGGGTCCCGACTAGCCCGTGAAGACGGGGTAGGTAAGCGCCACTCGCCAACCTTAGAATTGCCCCCAGGAGCCAATTGGAGCGCTTGGAGCTCCCCGGAATGGTCCTTCTCCCAGAATAATCATTGATGGCCTTCACTTGGCTCGTTGGGCAGCGTATCACTAGTTTCACAGAATTTTCCCAACACCACTAATTTTCACGAAGAGAACTAACTGAACTAAAAAACTGAAGAGAGCTAACGTGGACTGAGATCCCCATTGAGAAGGATCCTTGCGCACTCCAGACCGCATGCTCCACGCGGAAAAACACTGGTGAAATACTTCACACAACATGAAAATTTTAACTGAGAAATCAAATCCTAAACCAATATGTTTAATGCAAATTATTATTCCTAAATTAAGAATCAAGTCTTAACACTTACACAGTTTCCTACTTACTACGTTTGGGGCCCCGCCGATGATCGAAGTCCTCGCACCTCAACTCAATATGCCGCTGCAGCCTGATTCAATTTCCTATGCCAGTTGTCTTGAGCAATTTTTCCCTTCTCCCAATTGGTTGATCTTCACTTGTTGATTCGCAAGATGTTCAAGATGTTCACTTTCTCCTCCTGAAAATGGGTTGATTTCTGCTTGTTGATTCGCAAGATGTCCTTCGTTGGCCAAGTATCCATTAAAAAGGGACCGTTTCTATCGTCGCTGGCTCTTTTATCGACTTGGTTCAACGGCTCTTTGACTTGAGTTGAAGAACCCAAGTTCATGGCCACAACATTCGTCAAAGCTGCTCAACGTTGTAGCGTTTATCTCGGGCGCAAACCCAGTTTTTTACTTGATGGCCATCTTCCTTTCGCGCACAGTACTCCATTATCAATAACAGCCTTACCAATTGCTTTGATTGAAGTGTCAGTTGTGTTGATGATTGTAACTCCATGCGCATATGTTTACGTTCTTAGCAAGTTATTTCAAAGTGATTGTGTCTGCCGTAGTTGTGTCCGCGAAGGGACGTGCCAGGTGATCAGCCCGAGAATCTCGTAAGTATATCATATTTTGATAAATACTCTTGTCAATTAGCGATTCTCCAGCGCCGCAAACTTTTAGCACAGATGTCTGGTCGTGAGCATGAATTTCGATGCAAAGATGGAAACTGTATCGATGCCAGATATCAATACGGATAGAACGATTACCTTGATCATTCGGATGAAGAGAATTGTGAGGAACGAACATGTTCAGTTCCAGATTGGTTTTTTTTTGTGCCGACAATATAACCTGCTTATCGCCCAAATTCGTCTGCGATGGAGATGACAATGAAATCGAGGTTCGTATGCTGATCCATGAAAGTTTGGCTATTTGTTTAATTGGAAGGGCGGCTATGTTGTGACGCAGTGCGGCACTGAGAAGGAAGTCTCGTTCACCATTCCGCCAAAGATACTCTTTTAATTTCATTTTTTTACCTTTCCGTTTTAATTAGTTTGAACGCTACATCTTCAACTAATTGCGATTTATTACCAAACGTGTTCTGCGTTTGCACTTATGTAGGTTGCATTCGCATACGTATTCTCTTTACGAATCAATCTGTTATTCATTACCGATCGCAAAACTTATATATGAGAAACAATATATCAGCTGGAACTTCGTGAATCTTGTAAATAGTCTTTAAATTGATTGGTACGGTCCGAACGAGTGCAATTATTATTTGCAACTGGGCCACCACTGCCATTATAGCTACCATTGCCACTATCAGTCGTATCACGTCTTTCCCGCGTCATATTGTTCCGAGTCTTTTGCTCTTTAGTTTTTCAGCTGTTGCGGTTTGGGTTACGATCGTAACGATGACTGGTGTCGCGATCTTTATTTGATTCTGAAATGTTTTGTGTCGTTTTTGCTGTGGAATTGTTACTGCGATATCCTTCTTCTTATCCATATCGACATTGATGAGTGGTTGCTGCTGTTGGTGTTGTTGTTTCTCGTTACCAGCGAGGGTTGATGATGAAGACTCAGATGTTTTATAGTCTTTCACCGTCACTAAATTCTCCTTATGATGTTGTGCTACCTGAGCATAACAACGAACACTACTCCATCAGTTGGTTGCAGTGAAACTGGAGAGTTAATAGTATTTTGCATCGAGGATTGGCTATTGCCAGACAAAATTGCAGTCGTAGTAGGGCTTATGGACAAATTTCGTTTACCCGCTTGATTTCCCGGCATTTTTGTGATTGTGTTTCCCGATGAACTTTTCCCAAATCCAGCATTTTAGCTAGCTGCTGCAGTTAGATTATAAGATCTACAAATACAGATTTAAAAGGTGTCAGTAAAATGATACATTCTTCATTTTCTTTTTCGATGCTCTCATGCTTATTTCGGCATACATTTCTGTTGGCTTTAATTGCTGCTATGTTGAGTTTCAATTGAACCTTATAGTTGTTTTTTTTTCGCTTAATAATTTATTCCTAACATAACTTAATGCTAATGATTTACATCGGTTATCCTAACCTTAGTTTAATTCTTCCCACCAGTACTTCAGCGCGTGGAGTGGTTCCTTGGTAATCTTCCGAATGAAATGTTAGAGTGCAAGGAATCCTTCCCTTCTAGGAATGGTTTTGGGGTTAAATTTGTAATTCGTAACATTCTTTTGAGGCCACGTGAAAGAGAAGGTTTACACCAACAGCCCAGCGTCAATTTAAGACCTCAAAGATGGAATTCGTGAGGCTATCAAGGACATAGCGCAGCCACTTTGCGATTTGGTTATGGTAAATTTCATGAAAAGGATATGGTCCTGTAAGCGTGGTCGTGGTAGTCATTTGCCTCATGTTATTTTTTACTATTAAAGGCATGCTTTTTCCTTCAGAATGAAATAAACATTCGATCATTTATATTAAAAAATGTATTTTCCGTTTAATATCAAAATAACACCTCTTATTGGAAAACCCTGTGTATCAGCACTCGGAAAAGTGATATGATCGTATTTCCGTCCACGCAGTTGCAATATGTTCTGATTTTAAACCAGTGCGTGTCATAACTGAATGGACTTATAGTCCATCCCAAGGATCGCTCGAAACAAATCTCGTTGTCACCAATGGGACTAGGATCAGGAACCTTCTGTTTACACAGCGAGCACTCTAACTACTACAGCACGTGCATTTTTGTTATTTTAAAAACACATATATCCGCTATGAAAATATAAATGCAACATATTGGTATACAATATATACAACGAAGAAGCTCCACAGCACTGATTATTGTGGTGCTAGATGTAAAGTTTTGAAGAACAAATAAGTATATTCACGGGGAAAAGGTGTAATGAGCACCACTCCGTAAATCATTTAATGCCCATGGGGATGTTTCAAAACTTTTCGATGGTTAGTCAGTACTGCTAGGTAACAAAATTTGAAGACATTTCTTTCGATTCCGCTATTGGACAAAAAAATATTTCGAGTGGCAATGCACATATAAGCTGGTTAATTCGCACATGGTTACTTGGGGTATTACCGTACCAATTCAAATCTTCAAATAACTATGCCGTCATTAATCAATGAGGGTTATTTTTGTTAAAATAAGCTTTTATAAATCATTTGTTTATCAAACAGCCACAGAATTTCATGATTAGCTATAAATTTATACATTTTTAAAAATTTGCAAATTTTTCATAATAGAGAATTAAAAGTATAAATAATTTAATACTCGACTTCAGAAACAAGCAACAAAACAAAGAATTGCAATTAAGAAAAAAATTTTTTTATATAGGTGTCAACACTGAAAAAACTGGACAACTAGCAACAACGGATGCCATTCGTGAAATGCAGTCAGTCGAGCACGCCAGCGAAGCTGAGTAGACGTGTGTTGCTTACGGAAAAAAGTTAATCAAATAAAAAGTTAGGTAAACAGACCTACGCTCATGTCAGAAGAGTTTTGTATTAAATTACCAAAATGCAGTCACCAGATCGAATCAAATCAAGATACATATCAAAGACAATTTTATTGGAGAAAATATGAAATACGAAGATCATGCTGTTATTAACAAAGTTGAACGAATTTCGACTTCTGAGGTTTTTGTTATTGTTATACTCATAAATATCTCCCTTGATAATTATTTCAGATGTCCATTCGCGAGGGAGGAAACACAATTTTCATGTATTTCCCCCCTGTGCCCCCACTGAAGCAAAAACTGACAGTTTAACAACTGTTTTGAAATGCTCCCATGAAAACGTTCATTTCATACTCATATCGGCTACGTTTGATGAATTTCTTTTCAGGGGATATTCTCCTGTACTGTCATCATCAATTTTTTCGAATCCTAGAATGGGTACAAAGCCCTTTTGCTAGGAGCTCTCTCCCGCCTCCTTGACTTGTTTCACTTATGAGCATTAATTGTAGGTACTCATCTTCAGTCATTCATTAAATTGCATCAAGTGTTCAAAGCATGCGCCCTAAACGTTGAAGTTGAGAAAAATAACTCAAAATTATCCAATCTTCGCATTTAAAACAGCCATTATTTTGTTTTACGATTACTGATACCACTTGCTGAACCGATTCTCATAGTTTTACATGACACCTATCATTCCTAAAATTTTCATGCAAATCCTAGGAAAACTGTAGTGTCTGAGTCGGTAAAAAGCGCATGTTGTTCCATAGCCATATGTTGCCATAGTAATAAATGCAGCGCATATTGGTCCATAGTAATACAGGAAAATTCAAACCGCTATAACTTCGCTAAATATAATTCAATCTTTATGAAACTTTCAGGATGGATTAATCTTATAAATATTCATCTGTGTACTGAATTTCATTGAATTTAAGGGTACCATTAAGATTTTATTCACGAAAACATAAAATCAATAAATCATACTATTACTAACAAAGTTGAGTGAATTGCGACTTCTAACGTATTTGTTGTTGTACTCACCAAGGCCTACATTCCTGATGTTTTTCAATTTTTTTCGGATCACAGGTGTCCAATCGCGAGGGGGGGGCACAAATTTTTCGTGTATTTCCCCTCCCTGTGCGCCCCTCAAAGCGAACTTTGCCAAACTAAGACCTGTTTTGAAAAGTTCTCATCAAGACCTTTCATTTGATACCCATATCGGCTACTTTTTCGGGGGGTCACTCCCCTATATGGGGAGACCCCCCTTAAATACCTTATAAAATTTTTAGGGTTTTGTAAAATAATTTTACAAAACCCTACTAGTTTCGCGACCAGTCTGTCCGCCTGTCCGTCCGTCCGTCCGTCCGTGTGTCACAGCAGTTTTTCTCGGAAACTACTTAAGCTAGAAACATCAAATTTTGTATGCAGGGGTAAAGTCGTGATCTCTTTTAAGTTCAACTACGAAAACTTTTTTATAAGGTATTTAAGGGGGGTCTCCCCATATAGGGGAGTGACCCCCCCCCCGAAAAAAAAATTTCATTGGAGGTAGCCGATATGCGTATCAAATGAAAGGTCTTGATGAGAACTTTTCAAACCAGGTCTTAGTTTGGCATTATTTGCTTCGAGGGGCGCACAGGGAGGGGAAATACACGAAAATTTGTGTCCCCCCCCCCCTCGCGATTGGACACCTGTGATCCGAAAAATCTGAAAAAATCAGGAATGTAGGCCTTGGTGAGTACAACAACAACAAATACGTTAGAAGTCGCAATTCACTCAATTTTGTTAGTAATAGTATGATTTATCGATTTTATGTTTTCTAGAATAAAATCTTAACGGTACCATTAAATTCAATGAAATTCAGTACACAGATGAATATTTATAAGATTAATCCATCCTGGAAGTTTCATAAAGATTGAATCTTATTTAGCGAAGTTATAGCGGTTTGAATTTTCCTGTATTACTATGGACCAATATGCGCTGCATTTATTACTATGGCAACATATGGCTATGGAACAACATGCGCTTTTTACCGACTCAGACACTACAGTTTTCCTAGGATTTGCATGAAAATGTCAGGAATGATAGGTGTCATGTATATCTTTGAGAATCGGTTCAGCTAGTGGTATCAGTAATCGTAAAACAAAATAATGGCTGTTTTAAATGCGAAGATTGAATAATTTTTAGTTATTTTTTCCAACTTCAACGTTTAAGGTGCATGCTTTGAACATTTGATTCAATTTAATGAATGACTGAGGATGAAACAAGTCAAGGAGGTGGGATAGAGCTCCAAGGAAAGGGTTTTGGAACCATTCTAGGATTCGAAAAAATTGGCCATTAATCGATGATAGCAGTACAAGAGAGTGGCCCCTGAACAAAAAAATTCATCAAACGTAGCCGATATGAGTATGAAATGAAAGTTTTCATGGGAGCTTTTCAAAACAGTTGTTAAACTGTCAGTTTTTGCTTCAGTGAGGGTACAGGGGGGAAATACATGTAAAATTTGTTTCCTCCGTCGCGGTTGGACATCTGAAATAATTATCAAGGGATATACTTATGACTATAACAATACCAAAAACATCAGAAGTCGAAATTCGGTCAACTTTGTTAATAATAGTATGATTTTCGTATCTCACATTTTCTCCAATAAAATCGTCTTTGATATGTTTCTTGATTTGATTCGATCTGGTGACTGCATTTCGTAAATTGAATACAAAACCCTTCTGACATGAGCGTAGGTATGTTTACCCAACCTGTTTTGTAGTTGAACTTTGAAGAGAACACCACTTTACACCTACATACAAAATTTGATGTTTCTAGCTTAAGTACTTTCCGAGAAAAACTGCTGTGACACACGGACGGACGGACGGACAGACAGACGGACAGACAGGACGCGATTTTAGTAGGGTTTTGTAAGATTATTTCACAAAACCCCAAAAAAGCTAAATTGGTTGAACTCGATTGATTTTATTCATTACCCATTCTGCTATTCTGACAGTTCAGAAGTGGGATCAGTCATGTACACGATTAAAACAAACAAGTTGGGTAAACAGACCTACGCTCATGTCAGAAGGGTTTTGTATTCAATTTACAAAATGCAGTCACCAGATCGAATCAAATCAAGATATATGTCAGAGACGATTTTATTGGAGGAAATATGAAACACGAAGATCATACTATTATTAACAAAGTTGAACGAAGTTCGACTTCTGAGGTTTTTGTTATCGTTATACTCATAAATATCTAACTTGATAATTATTTCAGATGTCCATTCGCGAGGGAGGAAACACATTTTTCATGTATTTCCCCCCTGTGTCCCCACTGAAGCAAAAACTGACAGTTTAACAACTGTTTTGAAGAGCTCCCATGAAAGCGTTCATTTCATACTCATATCAGCAACGTTTGATGAATTTTTTTCAGGGGCTACTCTCCTGTACTGTTATCATCGATTCATGGCCAATTTTTTCGAATCCTAGAATGGTAACAAAGCCCTTTTGCTAGGAGCTCTCTCCCGCCTCATTGTCTTGTTTCACTTATGAGTATTAATTGTAGGTACTCATCTTCAGTCATTCATTAAATTGAATCAAGTGTTCAAAGCATGCACATTAAGCGTTGAAGTTGGGAAAAATAACTCAAATTTATCCAATTTTCGCATTTAAAACAGCCACTATTTTGTTTTACGATTACTGATACCACTAGCTGAACCGATTCTCAAAGATATACATGACACCTATCATTACTCAAATTTTCATGCAAATCCTAGCAAAGCTGTAGTGTCTGAATCGGTAAAAAGCGCATGTTGTTCCATAGCCATATGTTGCCATAGTAATAAATGCAGCGCATATTGTTCCATAATAATACCGCTATAACTTCGCTAAATATAATTCAATCTTTATGGAACTTTCAGGATAGATCAATCTTATAAATAGTCATCTGTGTACTGAATTTCATAGAATTTAAGGGTACCGTTAAGATTTTATTCGCGAAAACATAAAATCGATAAATCATACTATTACTAACAAAGTTGAGTGAATTGCGACCTCTCACGTATTTGTTGTTGTTTTACTCACCAAGGCCTACATCCTAGATTTTTTCCAGATTTTTCGGATCACAGGTGTCCAATCGCGAGGGGGGGACTTAAATTTTGCGTGTTTTTCCCCTCCCTGTGCGCCCCTCGAAGCAAACTTTGCCAAACTAAGACCTGTTTTCATAAGTCCCCATCAAGACCTTTCATTTGATACCCATATCGGCCACCTTCAATGAAATTTTTTTTGTCGGGGGGAGGGGGGTCACTCCCCTATATGGGGAGACCCCCCTTAAATACCTTATAAAATTTTTTTGTAGTTGAACTTTGAAGAGAACACCACTTTACACCTACATACAAAATTTGATGTTTCTAGCTTAAGTAGTTTTCGAGAAAAACTGCTGTGACACACGGACGGACAGACAGACGGACAGACGGACAGACAGGACGCGATTTTAGTAGGGTTTTGTAAAATTATTTTACAAAACCCTAAAAAAGAGATACAAGACTTGCCGCGAGCGTGGGCTGCCGTCGTCGGGAAATAAATCCGAATTGATCAAAAGGTTAGTGCAATCAGATTTCCCAGAAGTAAGAAACAATCCAAGGCAGATGACCGAGGTTCAATTTGTGCGAGATTTAAGTGGCAATGCGAGTGGTCATGATGACGAAATCACCCTAACGAAGGAGACGGGCGCACCCTAAGAAACCGAGGAGGTGATGGATGATCATTAGGCGCCACGGCGATTAAATCTTCAACAGCGTGAACGCACTTTGCTGGAAACGGAGCAGGCATTCCTAGAATCAACATATCGATAAACGAGAACTTTTTT
Source organism: Odontomyia ornata (assembly GCA_963969285.1). Lineage (NCBI taxonomy): Eukaryota > Metazoa > Arthropoda > Insecta > Diptera > Stratiomyidae > Odontomyia > Odontomyia ornata. The sequence continues at coordinate 360,669,379 of OZ017738.1, forward strand.
CTCCAAGTTTCGACCCGAACAAGCAAGACTGGACGGCAGAATAGTTTACTAAGCGCATAAGCGAGTTGATGGAGGTATACGCTTGGGAGGATAAATTGGTATCTTACAGCACAATTGAAACTTTGCGGGTATGCAAAAGTATGGAACGACGGACAAATGCAAGTATTTAAAAGTTTCCCAGAGTTTCCAAACAAACCAGTGATCGACTTTTCTACTCGAATTGACGAAGCCGATGTGCATTTAAAGTTGATGAGAACGATTCGTGCAAATTCGAAAAGTTTAGACGAATACTTTTATAAAATGACAGCGATTGGGCGACGGGGAGAAGTGTCAGGCGCAGCAATCATAAAGTATATCCGACGAGGCCTCAGTCATCCAGCGCTGAAAAATGCTCTTGCGGGAAGTGAATTCGCAGAACTACAAGAATATCACATGGCGATTAGCCGCTTCGAGGAGAATGTTGTGCCGGCTATAGATCCACATTAGATGAGTGCATCACGTAGTGAATTTGTGCCGCTACGCGACCAGTCGGTAATAGTGTCTAATACTAGGCCAGTCGAAAAGCGCGAAAACGGACCGACATGTTTCAATTCCCGCCAGCGAGGTCATTTCGTACTGCGATGTCCACATCCACAACGACGTCCGCGTTGCGATCATTGCCATCGTACAGGATATAGAACGAGCAAATGCCTCGACAGAGCCCATCAGTCGAGAGGATCTACACCACAGCAGTCAGATATTGTATTGCAAATACAGGAGGAAGAAAATTTAACTAAACTTGTCTGCTTCGCGACCAAAAGCCAAAGAGAACAGGTGATGATAATTCTTCTTGGTGCTAGCTGATTCGTTGCCAGTTGTGTAAAGTTAAACTTCCTCGAGGTGATGTCAGCGCCACTCAGTGGTGAAAATAGTTTTTATGATCAAGACAGTACCCCATTTCCAGAATTGACGTCAAGTTGATGTTGGTTTTGACGTCCGACTGTACGTTCTGAGGGGAATGTCATGATGTTGTTCGTTGTCATCTTTTGTAGTATACGCTGTTTGAGTCGTTCGGTTGAGACGGTCACATCTTGTCCCTTTATCTTGATAATGAAAACGTGATTGTTGATTCGTTTAACCACCTTGTGTGGTCCTGTGTAATGTTGCTCCGACGGCTGTCTGACTGCATCAACTTGCAGGAAGACATGAGTGCAAGTGCAGAGATCCTTGTATTGAAAAAGGCTTCTTTTTATGTGGTGAGCCGTTGATGTTGATCGCCGGAGTTGCATGTGCTCACGAAATTTCTCGACAAAAAAGGTGGGATCAGCTGGCATGTTCTCGTTTGCAAAAAATTTGACCGGAACACGTAACTGTTCGCCGTAAAGTAATTCGGCGGGTGAAGTTTCTAAGTCTCCCTTGAGTAGAACAGTTCGAAGTAGCTCTATCCAGGATGTTGGTTGACTGCACATAAGAGCTGACTTGAAGGTTCAGTGCCATCGCTAAATCGCACCATTGGACGCAGGATGATTTAGTGTTGTCAAATTCATTTTGTTCCGGTTAGATTGGTAAGGGTACGAAAAAGTGCGCTCTCAGATTGGGAGCCTTGGTCGGTTGTCAACGTTTTGGGAGTTCCAAAACGCGCAACCCAGGTGTTGTAAAAAGCGTTGGCGACTGTGTCGGTAATCATGTCTTGCATGGGGACTTCTTCTGGCCACCGTGAAAACCTGTCCACCATGGAAAGACAGTATCAATACCCGCCCACCAATGGCAGAATGACAATGTCGATGTGTACACAATCGAAGCTTTCGTTCGGTACGTTTATTGAGATGGGCTGGTTCCTGTTGTGTCGTTGGATTTTCGAGCGTTGGCAGGAGATGCAGTTGCGGGTCCATCGTATCGTGTCCTTCCAAATGCTTGGCCATACTTCTTTTGGCGCAGCTGGTGAAGGGTAGCTTTGCCGCTTGGGTGAGTGAGTCCGTGAACTGAAGCAAAAGCCTGATGATGAAGTTTCGGTGAGACGTAAGGACGAATGTGTCCCGTTTAAGTATCCCAATAGACTGTTGCAGTACCGATCAAAGCTTTTGTAATTGTAATCCCGTGTTGTTGCTGTTGTCTAGGAGCACACGAAGCTCGTCGTCTTCGTCGTCGTCGAGGTCGAGCCGGAGATGTGGACTTTCTTCGTCGTAAACTGAGAGATCAAGTCCAACTGTCTCAATTGTCTCAAATTGGCTTTATCAAGACTTTGAACGAATGCGTAGATTAAAGGCTTGTGGCCGGTTTTGATAATAAAATGCCAACCCTCCAGAATATACCTAAAAAACTTGATTGGGGTATAAAAAGCTAGTAGTTCGCGATTATAGGCGCTGTATTTAGCTTCCGTTGGGCTCAGCTTACAAGAAAAGAAGCCAAGTGGATGCCAATGTTCGCCATCGTGCTGTTCCAAACCTGCTCTGATAGCATTATCAGATGCATCAGTGACAAGTGCCTTGTGATCCGGATGGATGTGTAAGGCTGCAGTTGCAAGGTCACGTTTGCACATTTGGAAACCTGATTCCGTTTGTGGTATCCAAGGAACTTTGTGGCTATCATTTCTCTTGCTGTTGCTTAAGAAAGCGTTCAACGATGCCTGATGGTGGGCTAAGTATTTAAGACAACGTCTTTAGAAGTTGCAGGCCCCAAGAAATCGATGCAACGCGACGATCGTCTCAGGTTGCTTGAAGTTAAGTAGCGCAGTGATTCACTCTTATGTTGGTTGTGAACGGTTTTGGTGGATAGTGTAGCCCAAAAACTCTATCTCCGTTTGACCGAAAGCACACTTATCAATGTGAATGCGCAAGTTATGTTGCTCAAGTCGTTGACAGACAATGTTGAGCTGTTCTCGACATTGGTCAGCATTGTCTGACATGATGATGATATCGTCTATATAGCAGAAGACGAATTCCAGTCCATAGAGGATGTTGTCCATGTGCCGTTGAAAAGTTTGTGTGGCATTTCTAAGACCGAAAGGCATGACCAAATGTCCAAACAACCCAAATGGTGCTGTAACGGCTGTCTTTTTTATGTCCGCTTAGGACATCGGGATCTGATGATATGCAATTGGATATCGATCGAGTACTGTCTGAGCGTTAAGTTTACGATAGTCACCACAAACTCTCCAGCCTCCGGATTTTTTGGCTACCATATGGATGGGACTAGCCCAAGGACTGCTCGATGTACGGCAAATACCCATTTTAAGCATCCGATCGAATTCTGCTTGTGCTGCTTTCAGTTTTTTGCCTGTCAGACGTCAAGGCCGTCGAAAAACTGTTGGTCCAGTTGTTTCGATGAAATGTGCCACTTGGTTAGCTGGTGCTGATGTGTGTATTGTTGCTGTTGTTGAGAACGTGTCATGAGTCGTAAGCTGAATGATAGTTGCCGTTACGGTTGTCTTTGCATGTGTCGCGGGCACCCGAAAACATCAACCAGAGCAAGTTGCCTCGGGCTGGAGCACACAAAATTGTCATCCAATAGCCTTCTATTTTTTAAATCGATCAAAAGCCTGTGATGTGTCAACAAGTCCGCCCCGATAATTGGTGTAGAGACATTTGCTACAATAAAATTTCACGCAAATAGACGCTTAAAATTAAGTGTATCTTCAAGGGTCGTTTACCATACGTGGTAATTGTGGTGTTGTTGGCGGCATGTAATGTTAGCATTTGCGGCTGTTGAAGTTGAGTGAAGCGTTTAGGCAGAGTCGAGACGGACGGTCCGGAGTCAATTAGGAAATTTAAATGCGACTGCTGATCGGCTATTTCCAGTCTGAATTCCAGAATTTTATCTATGTTGTCTACCTGTCCGGTGATGGAAGGCAACTGTCTCAGTTTCCCTGATGTTGATTTGCTTGAAAACGAGCAAGGCTCCGAGCACCGCCTCGCTTTTACGCCAAATCTTTAATGGAAATAGCAAGCCTCGTTGTTAGTTGGTGGTGTAGTCTCTTGCACCACCTGTCGAACCGTGCAAATCAGGGGGGTTGAAATAGTTTGTTGATTTTGTCATCTGAAAGACAACGTTATCAAGCTAACGCTCGATTTTTTCAAACTGTTTGTTGAGTTCCGACATGTCAGGCGCGCCTGCCTGTGGTGGACATGATGTCAGCGCCACTCAGTGGTGGAAATAGTTTTTATGATCGCCACAGCAGTGCCCTACAACCTTATCAAATTTTTCTTGCAATGAAATTTTATAAAACTTTACTGCCTGCCTTTTAGGTAGGTGTAAAACTTTCTAAAAAAGGCAGGCAGTAAAGTTTTATAAAATTATAATTATAAGCGATAAAACATCAACCAAAATACCGGAATCGGTTAAATTTTCTGAACACAAAATCTAAATACAAGACTATTGTTCTAGAGTTCATTTAGAAGTTATGACAGTTCTTTTCTAAATTTTGAATAAATGACTTTGAAATATACATAAAAGAGAAAGAAAAAAATTATTTATATCACACATTAAAGAATCATTTTCTTACAGATAAAACTGATTGTCATTCACAACAAAAAAATGTTTCCTTGCCAACAGCGTAACGCAAGCTAATTTATTCTACTCAAAAACATACATATTTAAAACACAAAAGGGGTGGGAAGCTGTTGCTTATATGGGCAAAGTGAAAAATGTACAAGAAATAGCACTTTCATTTGATTTGCGCAAAGAGGTTGTCAACAGTAAATTGTATTCCTTAAAGCTTTTGTCCTCTTCAGGAAAATATCAGATAAATAAGATAATTTCCGCCTCGAAATGATTTCAATTCAACGAAGTTGTTTCAGAGTCTTTTATAATTCACCAAGGAAAGAAAACACCGTTTGTTACGTCTTAATAAAAGTGGAAATGGAAAAGTTTGAAAGCAAACATGATTGACATGAGAAGTTATTTCAGAATAAATGAAGTATAATTGATGTGAGTTGATTCATGTGCAAATACGAATAAATCACAGAAGAGATATTCCTTTGTAATAACGAATTATATTTATGCTTATAACGTACATGTAACTCAAAATATATTGTAACAATTACGATATCATCAGAAATATAAATTGAGCGGTATGTTTAGGAAGTCGAAGTAAATAAAACCATAAAAATAACGGAATAATATAACACGACCTCTCTGTAGAGGATTCTTGAGATGTTTCAATCGTAGGAGATGGGTTTGGCTGAACATTTGAGTATATTGTATCGATTTGAGTGTAAACAAGCTCAATCCCAAGTTCTCCGTATCATGCTTGATACGTTTATCGCGTTGACCCAGTTTTATTTTTATTGCTATCATTGTTATCCTTGCCACAACAACGTTCCAGGCAGATACATCAAGTTCTTGTGCTCAGCAATAGGAAGTATTAAATTATTTATAGCTCCAATATATCAGGGCACGCATCAAGATAGGGAGGTTCAGAGACGTTTTAGCACGTTCGACATATGTATGATTTCTTCCTACAAACGATGATTTGATTTATGCCGTGATAGATGATATTTGCAATACACAAATAATATAATTCACGAGATCTAGTGCAGCAGGATCTATCACTTGAATGGATGATGCGGTTTAGAAGAATGATGTATGAATTGGATGATTGGTTATATTAAGAAATATGCTGGTTAGCATTGAAGATTTTGTTAATTAAATAAATGGATCATTTAGGCTGATATTGCAAAAAGTTTTAGTGGCATCATTTGATACAAAGTTCAATAAATCTTTTAGCTGGTTATTTGTAGTAAAAGCAGAATAAGTTGCAATTTACAATACAGTTTAATCTTTTTTGCAATTATTCATTAGGTTTTGTATTGCATTGAGATTGATTTGTGAGCTCCTATTTCCACTTTAGTTTAATAATCTGAAAGAGTTTTCTGAATATAACTATTATAATATTTGATCGTTAAAAAGTCAACATCAAACTTACAGTAACGCGTTTTATGATTTGCTATCACCTTGACTAAGCAGACTGCCGAGCCAAAATTTTTGTTCAGAAATTAGGAAAATATGAGGAAAAGTACCAACACAGGGGGAATGCTGGCCAACAGGAGTACTCTTGGAGGCTAGTATTTTTTGAGTGAGTTCCGCCCCTACGTACCCAAGGAAATCCCCAGCAGGGGAAATGAAACGACGATCGATACAATGACAGGTAAAATGGACGAAGAACGGAGACAGTCTTGTTCAGACTGAATTTCCAGTGGCGTCCAGGCGCAGCAAAAAAATGACGCGAATGCCAGAGTGTTCTATAAAGGAAAAGCGGGAAACTCTGCAGGACGCGTCAGATGTTCGAGCGGTCAAGGAAAATATAAAGAATATCGAGAATTTCATGGTCACTGCTGGGATCGCTACAGAAGCGACTAAAGCAAGTGTTGAAAATCTCGATATAACAATGAACCATTTTGAAGTCCACGAAGAGATTATGGCTGAAAAGGACAGGATTGACTAGACAAATAAAGCAACGTTGTTTGAATTCATCACCAACGTCGCAAATGTGACGGAAGTATTGTACTCGGAAACCAAGCACGATAATCTCTCCCAAGAACGATGGTCGCAAAGTATATTTGCCGCCCAGTGACATGAAGAAGAAAGGATATTCCAAAAAGTGGGAGATATTCTGAAAAGAATACAATCTGCATGCGACTCGCCAAAAATCAACAAAACAGTAAAGATTGGGCTACTTGAACAAGAGGAGCTCCTTGACCTCATCGGGCACTATCGGAGGATCTGGTTAAAGGCCGAAGAGGACCAGAAGGCCAAAGAGGACCAGAAGGCCGAAGAAGAGTAGAAGGCTAAAGAAACGCTGGGACTAAATCTAAAGGGCACGTGCAGATAGATCCACCATCAAAAATCAATAAAAAAGTGGTGCTTAGCCCAATCGAAGGAGATCGGGATACAAGAAGGAAGGAAAAGGCACTTGACGGTCATAGAACACCAGATCAGGGGTTCCAGATAGTGCTGGAACAGGAAGTGAAGAAAGCCACAAAGAAACTCCTTCAAAAAGTGCCAGAAAATAAAGTTCGCAGGAACGCCCAACAAAAAAAAACACCTGATGCAGAGCAGGAGGGGGAGATGCCCCGACAAAAAACCCGGCAGCAGGCACTACTTTTAAACCCCAAGATGGTCGATCTTACGCGGAGGTGCTGCGGGATATCAGGGGAAACGTAAGGCCCGAAGACGCCAACATCGCCATTAAAGCAGTAGGACCAACGCGGTTGGGCCACATCTTCTTCTTCTTCTTAGCACTACAGCCCCTCTCGGGCCTTCGCTTCCTGCAAACACTGCCTCCAGCTGTCTTAGTCCGTTGACCGCGTCTTCCGATTCCGAAATACGAGCAGCGATGAACTGTCTTCGTCGACCGAGTCAGACCAGCATTTCTTTGATTTCCCCACTGGCCTCCGGCCTTTAGTTCTCCCAACGAATACCTTCTTGGGTATCCATTCTTCGTCCATACGATTTATGTGTCCAGCCCATTGCAGTTTCCACAGTCTTACAACCGTTGAGACCTCCGGTTAGTCAAAAATTCAATAGAGCTCATGATTGCATCGAATTCGCCATTGGTCCCCGTCAAGCTTCGCTCCGATTATTCGCCTCAGGACCCGTCGCTCAAAGGCGTTCAATATATTTGCGGATGTTGGGGTTAGGGTCCATGTTTCACAGCCATAGCATAACACAAGTCTTATCACAGATTTGTATACTTGGAGCTTTGTTTACTTGTGTATGCAGCTGGTCTTCAAGATCGTCAATACTGAATAAAATATTTTAATTAAAAGTTGTATTCTTTGGCGTATTTCGTCATTTCATTGCCCGTGTTTGTTATTTTGGCGTTTAAGTACACAAATTCGCTAACATTTTCGATACTGTATCCGCCACGTGTGATAGTTTGTGTATTTGAGGTATTTTACCTTGACTGCGTCATGAGCTTTGTTTTGTTTTCATTGATTTGTAGCCTGACTAGTTTTGCTTCGCTGCCGAAATTCATGAAAAGTTCTTTGGCAGTTGTTAATGACCTTGACAGAATATTGATGTCATCCGCATAGGCTACTCCTTGGCTCGACTTGTGTAGTAATGCAACTCGCGTATCGAAAGGAAGCTTCCGTATGACGTACTCCAGAGCCAAATTGAATAGCAATGGGGCCAGCCCATCTCCCTGCTTTAGTCTGATATTTGTGTCAAAGGCATCGGTGAGTTCGTTATTGATGCGGGCTTGGGAAGTTGTCGACGTCATTGTCATTTCGGTGAGACGGACCAATTTGGCTGGGATGCCAAAGCAAAGCATTATTTGGTACAGTATGTTACTATCAATACTGTTGTATGCTTGCTTGAAGTCGACGAAAATTTGGTGTACGTCTATGTTGCGCTCCCAGCATTTTTCAAGTACCTGCTTGACTGTGAACAATTGGTCTGTTGCTGATCTACGTGTCCTAATACCACCTTGATACTCTCCAATAATACTGTTGGCGTATGATCCGATTTTATTTTCTAAGATTTAAAAAAAAAAATTTTGTGCGCCGTACAAAGTAGTGATATGCCTCTATAATTTTCGCACTGTGGCTTGTCACCTGTTTTTATGGATAGGGAATATAATTGATTGACTCATCTCTGGCAGCATATCTTTTTGTTGCCAAATGTGCTGAATGATTGTAAATAGCTTGATGAACACTACTGTCACCATATTTGATGAGTTCCACTGAAATCTCATCGATGCCCAGCGCTTTATTATTCTTTTGGGCTTTGATGATGGGACACACCTCATCCGAAGTTAGTGGGGCCAATGGAAGCTCTCCGCAGACATCTATAGGCTCCAATGTTGTGGAGCTGTGCGGAGGATTAAGGAGGTTCTTGAAATATGATGCCCATGATTCCTTCATCTTGGTTTCATCAGCAATTATATCGCCACTGTCATCACGACAGAGCGTAGTTCTGAGCTGATAACAATGTTTCAGGCTTTTCAGTTCTTTGTAAGCTTGATTTGTGTTGTTGCTCGCTAAACTTACATCTATTCTTCTCAATTACTTCTCAGTTGCCCACATTCTAGTCGAGTTTGGAGCAGAGGGTGACAATAGGGAAACATTCTGCGGCGCAGTAAAGAAAGCCTTCGGCAAACGCGCAACTATACCCGCGCTCGAGCCGATGACAATGATCGAAATAAGTGACATTCACTGCATGAAGGATCTAGCCAAGGTAGTAGAGGCCACCAAAAGGGAGTTCCAATGCGTGAGCACAATCAAAGTGAAGCTGACACCAAAAAATCAGAGGTGGCAACGCATGGCCATAATTGACTTGACCAAAAAGGACGCCGAACAATTTCTGAATAAGGGCAACATACGAATAGGGTGTGTTGTTTATAAGATACGGCAAAGAGCAATGCCTCTTCAATGTTTCAAACGCCTTGGCTATGGTCACACTTCACAAGTATGCAAAGGACCCAATAAAAGTTCTCTATGTTACGAATGCGGTGAAATCGGACATATAAGAAAAGAATGTACGAGGAAGGCGCACTGTAATCTATGCAAGGTTGCTGATCCAAGACCTGATTTCGGACACGTCTTGGTATCAGAAAAATACCAGGAGCCCTAGCCAAGGCAAAATCAGCTTGCGGCTACTAAGCCTACACCGCAGCTCAACTGCCCAAAATCTGCTTGAGCATTTTGCAAGGGACATGAAAGCTGATTTTATGCTGCTAAGTGAGCAACACCATGATAAAAATTCGGCATGGTGGTATGGTTTTGTGTGGACTCGGTGCCCAGGGACCACCTTCTTTACGTTGTACATGACGCCACTGTCTCGTGCTCGTTGAGGAAAACTTCAACGCTAAAGCAATCGAATGGGGCATGCCTCAAACAGATCCGCGGCGAAAGCGAACCCAGGAAATGGTGGCCAGGATGACGCTCGTGATACTAAAGCCCGGAAATATGCGAAGTTTCCACCGTATGGGCTTTGAAGGAACCGTACCAGATGTGACATACGCCTCGGAGACCTTAGTATGGAGGATATGCTATTGGAGAGTATTGTAGGACTACTTAGCCAGTGATCATCAGTGAATTCTGCTTGAGATAAGCGATGTTGTCTCCCGGCTGGACAACGCGAGGTTCGTCGAGGTTCTCACACTAGACGCCCCGCTGTAGGGAGATTTGGGAGACGGAAGAACTGGCAGCTCAAGACATGGTGAACTCAACTATGAGTATCGTTACGACTGCTTGCAACGCTTCTATGCCCCGTCGAAAACCCCGGCACGGCAAGCCCCCAGGCAAGCTGAAAAACGAAAGGAGTGTTACAAGCTTTGGCGTGAACTTCAGCGGGCACGGAACCGTGACGAGGAATGCAACTAGATGACAGCATATAAGTGGGCCAGGAAATGCCTTCACAAACTAATTAACGATAGCCAGACTCGCTGCTGGCAAGATCTAGTGGACAATGTGAACAAAGATCCGTGAGGCCTTGGCTACAAACTAGTTATGCGGAAGCTTGGTGCCCTACGGAAACCTTGCATGCATGATGCGGAAAATATGGATGCGATAGTGCGAGCATTCTTTCCCGCCCATCCCCTCAATGTTGACGCTGTACATAATGAAACAGCAGTAGAATGTCCACTCTTTACACAGCTGGAATTGGAAGAAGCAGTCCTATTACTTAAAGCGAGGAAGGCTCCAGGTCCAATTGGTGCGCCCGCCTAGGTGTTGCAGCTTGTCTTTCGCCATTATCCTGACTTGTTGCACAGAATATGCAACGCTTGCCTATGGAATGGAATTTTCTTGGCACGATGGAAGGAAGCGTGGCTCATGCTGATCAGCAAGGAGAAGGGAAATCCTGGATCACCGTCTGCATACCACCCGTTGGGCATGCTAGACACGGCTGGGGAAATGCTAGAGAAATTCATCAAGGGAAGACTCACTGACGCGGCAGTATGGCTTTGAAGCAGAACACTTCACCATTGATGCGATTACAGAGGTGGTCAGCGTGATCTAAAAGGTAGAAGCATATGGTTGCACTAAGCGACGAATCATCTGATTGGTGACACTCGACGTCGGGAATGCCTTCAACTCCGCTGGATGGGTAGACATTCTGGATACGCTGAAAAACTCTTTTGAAGTTCCAGAATATCTAATGCGGTGTTTGAGGGATTACCTGCGGGACCAAAGCCTACTTTACGACACAACACAGGGCTAACGAAGGATGAAAGTTACGTTGGGTGTTGCCCAGGGATCCATCCTTGGTCCGGACCTGTAGAACGAGTCTTACGATGAGCTTTTGAGACTTGAGATGCCAGATGAGTCACGTTTGCGCAGCTATGTGGATGATGTTGCCACTCTGGACACCTAGACTAGGTATCCTAATGTGCCAAGTGAGAGATTAGATGATTGCTTGAGGGTTCAGTTAACTACTGGAGAAAACCGAAGTGATCATCTCGACAAAAATAAGAATCCCTACCAGCGGTGAACTACCTGGGGCTACTGGTCGACTCGAAGATGAGTTTCTCTGAGCAAATCAGGGCAACGGCTGAGAAGGCTGCTTTGGGAGTATCGTCTTTGAGTCGACTTATGGCCAATGTAGGGGGACCCAGCCTTTCAAGCAGATGCCTCTTGATGAGTCCCGAAGGCTTAGTGCTACTGTACGGAGCAGAGGTATTGGGTGACACTCTCATCAAGGAGGTATACCAAAAACACTTGGCACAGGGTCAGAGAAGAGGAGCACTGAGGATTGCATTTTCGTATCTGACAGTCTCTAATTCGGCGGTGAGAGTTATTACAGGCGTGATACCTGTTGCCCTCCTTGCTAGAGAGCACCGCACTATTTACATGCGTCGAAACGAGGATGAGAGGGAGATGTTTATTCACAAGGAGAGACAGAGCTCACTTAACAATTGGCAGCAATCTTGGGTGAATTGCACGAAGGGAAGGAGGGAACTGCGCGCCTCATCCCAGATATCAAACCGTAGCTAAATTGAAAGTATGGTGAGACTGACTACTGTCTGAGCCAGCTTTTGAGCGGGCATGGGTGTTTACAGTCTTACCTGCAAAAGATTGGTAAATCACCGTCCCTCGATTGTCAGTTTTGCCAGGAGAGGAAGACAGTGCCTGCCACACATTTTTTTGCGTGCAAGAAATGGGACAAGCTGCCAAAGAATCTCTACAGGGGCACAGGTGAGCTCACTCTGGATAATATAGTCCTGGTGATGCTCGATTCGGTTGACAAATGGAACCAGGTGGCACATTACGCTCGGGCAGTCCTTAAAGATAAAAGGGACTCACAGCAGCCGGGGGCGCTGGGGCTGGGGGATCGCTTGCCTGACACTTCATCTTCCCCCTATCCTCCCGCTAGAGGAGGGATCCCCCAGCTTGAAGGCGCCTCACGGCGTAACGAAACGAGACCTGGCCTGAATTAATGTGTCAAACGGTCCCAGGCAAGGCTCTTAGGTTGAAAGGGGGAGGTATTTAGTGGGTAGTTCAGTCATCTTTTTGTGAGCATGGAAGTCTGACACTATTTAAATGGGTATTTACCTCCCCACCATAAAAAAAAGAGGAAAAATATAAGATTTCCTTCAGGATGACTTTTAATTTGTCCATTTTAACTATTTAAAAACACAAAGAAATGATTCTGGAATGAACGAGCTATTAAAAATCCTCAACTTCCTCCTAATTTGTATATCATGAATATATTTGATGCATTTTCTCTTTCTACATCGAGGCAGCATGAGTATTTTGAAACCAACTGACTAAATGATAAAAGAAACGTTTCCAAAAACAACTTTGTAATATTATACACAAATGCACTATATCATGCAATGCACAATTTCGTGCCGGAGATCCAACGGCTAATTTCAAGTTCGGATTTTATTTATTTATTAATTTTTTTTTTCTTTAGCACTACAGCCTTAATCAGGACTTTGCTCAGAGATAGAGTATCTCATTATTTTGATTTAATGTATCGGCATGCGAGCATGATATGGTCATTAACACGCATTGGCTGTGCGTCCATCCGCCCAGCTACAATACGTTCTGAATTTCAACCAGTACATATCATAACTGTACGGACTTAAAATCCATCTAAAGCCACTCGAAACCACCAACAGGAATTGCAAGGACCTTCGGTTAACCAGCAAGCCCTCTAAACACTACACTAAGCCGACTAAATATTTGTAGGTACATTAACGCTGTGATTACAATTCATTTATTAGCTCTAGTCTACAAAATAGAGAAAAATATGTTTTATTCCATATAATTACGTTCTTTAAGAATTTACACAAAAAATTGCCTTTTTAATGGTTTCTGTTGATATTGTTGTCGTGAACTATCACGCATAAGTCTCTAAGTAGTTTTTTGTATTTTTTTTTTTTTGTTGTGTTTTGGAGGTGAATGCCATTTACGTACAGGGTGTGGGACTCCCATGCTCACAAAAAGGCAACTGGACTGACTACCCACTGAACACCTCCCCTGTCAACCTGAGAAACTAGCCTGGAACCGACACATTTCTTCAAGCCAAGTCTCATTTTGTTGCGCCGTGAGGCACCTTCAAGCTGGTGGATCCCTTTCCAAGCGGGAGAAGAGAGGTGAAGAAGTGCCAGACAATCAATTCCCCAACTCCAATGCCCCCGGCTGCAGTGCCACTTGGTTCCATTTGCCAACCGATTTGAGCAAAACCGCAACCATATTAACCAGGGTGAGCTCTCTCGTCTGTCTGTAGAAGTCCCTTCACAGCCTGACCAATTTTGTGAACGCAAAAAATGTGTCGTAGGCAGTGTATTCCTCTCCTGGGCAAAACCGAAAATTGAGGGACGGTGACTTACCAATCTTGTACAGGTAAGACTGTGAACACCCATGCCCGCTGAAATAAGTCCCTAAGTAGTAGTCAGGCTACATATGAATGTCCCACTTCCATTGGTACCTGTTTTTCACTGATTTTATGTCTTAATGAAAACAATGAACTTTTTCTTCGCTAAAGTCTCCAAGGTTTTTCTGGAAATGATCGATATGACTGTGGTGATAGTGTATATTTATACTCATGTTACTGCCCAAATCTTTTAGCCAATTAAGTATCCTATTGACAAATTGTATATAATGCTACAGCTGGGATATTCACCGCAGTCACAGACTAAAGTATTTGGTAGTAACCTCAAACCCGCAGGTGACATCGTAAGCCGGCTGGAGCTCAGCTGTGTCTGAGTTCCTTTGGAGAAAGTCATTGTCTGTGCTGGGCCACCACATATAAAAAAATAGATAAGGAAGACTTATTGGAGGGATGAATCGATATTACTTAGGGGTTTAGGGGCATAATAAACACAAAAAAACAACGCTTTAATTCACCTGAAAAATTGGACAAAACAAAACCAAGTTCTGGCTTCCTTTCTAGCCCTCCTCACTGTACTAATAAAACAAATAATAATAATTGAAAAAAATATTATAATACTCTCACGGTTGTGTGCGGTTTCCCTCCGTCCTAACAATCACTATTGTTTCTCAAAACCAATTCACTCGCGTATTTACTTATCTCCTACAGGCATCCGCAAACCAAACTTGCGTAATTTTTCCTTCACAACACATCCAAAGCTAAATCACATATCTTTTTCTCCATACGCCCAAAACTAACTTGCGTATTTTCTTCTTAATGCGTCCAAAACTAACTCACGTATCTTCTTAAGGCGTCCAATACAAACTCGCGTATCTTCTTCTTAATGCATCCAAAACTTACTCTCGTATTTCTTCTTGACACGTCCAAAACTAACTCACGTATCTCTTCTTAACACGTCCAAAACTAACGGCCAGGACTTCCCCAAAAAATGAAAAACTCCCCATCCAAAACCAAATTTTGAATCTCTCGCTTATTACTCGGCAATGTTGGCTTTCCCTGCGTATGCTAAGCAATTAATAAAAGACCCCTTTCTACGCACTTAAATGAAGTGGTTTTATTGGGGGTCATAAAATTAAAAACAAGACTTCAATTCTTCCTGGTTTTTTGTTTGGTTTCATAAAATATTCATATTCAATACTTGTTTATATCTACGTGTTTTTATGCGTATAAAGTTGTACATAAATAACAAAAAAACGAAATAAACTAATATCTTAGCGACTATATAAAGATTGGTTCGAACTTAAATTCTAATCAGTTGTTCTTTCCAGCTACTTTTCTCCGTTTTAAACTAAAATAACTAAACACAAGATCCTTTAGATTTTGACATTTACATTGTGCTATCGTACTATATGATTCAAAGTAAAAGAAAAAAAATTAAACGTAAATTTCAGAGTTTTTCTTTTATGGAAGGAAAATAAATATTACATTAAATCACTAGCATGAAAGTGAAAGCTTTTGACGCTTTGGTTCGGTTGAAAGTTCAACTAAAATGGAAGGATACATGATTTACCTTTTTTTTCTGATGAATAAAACTATTAAGTTTCACTAACTTTTAAGGTTAGTTTTGAACGAATAGAGGACAGAAATTCTAATGCAAAAAAATATTCAGACTACTTTAGAGAATTCAAGATATGCAAAAACAATTACATACTAATGGGAACAGAATCGATTTATATACATAATATAGCAATGTATGGGCCTAAATAAATGTAAACTTTAATTATGTGTCGATTAATACACTAAAGGCAAACTAAACGGCTTCTCTCATTTTCACATTCATTTTATACTTATTTTATTATTTTTCCTCAACTTTTGATTTAATACTTTTTTTAATTTGCATTTATACATATCTTAGAATTATTCACTTAACTATAAAATAAGAATGAAGTAATAACATGATAGTTATAGTATATTTTAAAACAATTTCTACTCCAAATAATCAAAATTAAAGTTTCCCGTTAAAAGGCAATACCTAATATTTTTCAGGAGCATCGTCTTCTTTCTGATGATCCTGGTTGCAATAAGAAATGGCTTTGAGTAAAGCGAACCCGACATCCCGAAGGGAATATTGAAAGCTCGAAATCACGCTGCCAGCCTCCTCTGGGTGGAGGAGCAAACCAAACATTGAGGCAGCCAGCATGTTGCTTACAACATTCTTGGGGACGACCCAGACTCTCAACAAGCCGGGTATTGCATCAGTGCTTGGTATCAAGGATAGCTTTTGCATGTGATACCCCTTGTAACTTGCCGGACTCATCCTCAACCTCATATAACACCTGCTGTATACGACGACGAACCACTGCAGGAGTAAACTGTGGAGAGAACTTGGCAGCAAAACGATTCGCCACATTGCTCATCATGAAACTACGCGCGAAAACTCTCCGACCAGGGAGTTGCTCACGAAGACGGGGCTGAAGGTTGTAGTGCTAAGCTTCCTTTTGGTACGATTCTTGAAGTTTTACTCGGACACGACCCCGCACAGCTCACAGTTGATCACTGTTTGCACTTAGCTGAACTTCCCTATTCTCAAAAGCGTTTAAACTTCTCAAGAGGGCATATTCAGAGCCATGTTGGATAGGATTGTATCCGAACATTAGG
The DNA here is from genome assembly GCA_963969285.1 of Odontomyia ornata. Classification (NCBI taxonomy): domain Eukaryota; kingdom Metazoa; phylum Arthropoda; class Insecta; order Diptera; family Stratiomyidae; genus Odontomyia; species Odontomyia ornata. Next base: position 360,685,798 of record OZ017738.1, read on the forward strand.
AAGTAGGGCAAAAATCTCGTGGACTCATGAGTTACCTCATGGATGGCATTCAGTGTCGACTGGTTTGCCATTTCCGAAGCTGCCTGAAGTGAATGGTACTGGGTGAAGCAGTGTTGTACCCCATCGTCACTTATCAGTTTGGCAAATACATTGGAGGCGAACTATACCCCGTTATCAGAGTGAAGCCATTCAGGGACTTCAAATGTCAGAAAGACTTCACGTTCCAAATAACGTACAGCTTACTCTACAGTGGCTCTCACCATGGGCTTGAGCTATATAAACTTAGCACTGGTTCTTGTGGTGCGCACACAGGAGGTCTCATTGTGGAATTGGGAGGCTTTACCTGTGTCGAGTTAGTCCTTTTACGAATTAAAATCAATATTCAAAATTTACCCAAGAATCATCTAGCCTGATACAATCTGGCTAAATGAAACTTAGCAGCGAAGCAAAGCAAATCTGCTAAGTTTGGCCAAACAGTCCAGCCGAAGTAAATATTGAACAGAAAGACTTGACACGTATTCTAATGAATGCCAGCCAAAGTAATCCAATGACAGAATCTTTATTACTATACGGGCTAGAACCTTCTGATTCCGAATTCAAAATTCATAAACTATTTATAACATTTCTAAAAACATAAATCACTTAATTTATTAATTATGCCCTCATTAGTCAACACTCAATTTGTGTGGTCTCATGACCCACAAATCGATTAAACCATAATTTGTTTCTTTTCATTTGCACTTGTTATTCGATCCATCGATACAATGAATGGAATGTACTCATGCATATGTTCATTAAGTAACCTTTTCACATGGTCATAAAATCTTATGGTTTCGAGTGCATGTGCACTGACCATAAGAATGCACATATGCACATGGCAATGTTTTTGTTTATCTTTCAGAATATGGATGAAAGTAAAAGTGAAGAAATGTTGAATGTTGATTAATGAGGTCAGCATTGCACTACAGTTCAAGTGTATTTTACTTATTGGATAATATTAATTAATTATTGGGTATGTTTTACAATTATCGCTTTGTATTTTTAGACGTTTGATAATCATTACACTTGTTTGCAAGTGTCTTAATTCTGAATGTGTTGAGTTACGTCTTATCGCAAACGAAGCCAATAGTAATACCTTTGTAAGATTTCGGTTGTCTTGCGAATTCCACAATGCGAGCCCAGAGGATCATCATTAGCAAGTACTATGAGAGCCTGCTAGTGACATCAGAAATCTATAATTTTGTTAGGGGAATATCAGCAGTCAGTGTTACACGGGAACCAGTGTTGATATAGGCGTGATCATCGGCAAGGTGTAAATTCTAAAACTTGTCAGGCTATTTCAAAATATGCCCCTTAAAGTGCTCGGGCTCCTAAAGCGCTAAATTCAAAATAAGACCATCAATATGCTTGTGCTCCAGGCAACAAGCAATGAATGAGGCCACCCACTCGAGCAAGATCTCAATAATTCATCGGGTACAGTGTTCTTTTCGGTGTTCAATTGGAAAATTAAACTCTTATAATTTCAGACTCCAGCGACCAGAAAGATCCGATTGCTGCATGATGGATTATGATGGTAAAAAGAGGCCATTCGATCGATGTCCTGTATTTCTTCTTGCTTCGCCCTGCAGCTAAGCATTTAAATTTAGTAATACTGAAATTGCATCGCGGGGTATCGACCTTCATTGACATATATGCGAAGGGCTGCCTTTCATCATCATGACCAATCATGCAAGCCTGAGATCATCTGCTTTCTTGTCCCCTCAAAAATTCGGAGTAAGCAACAAAAGGATCTCTACGCACATTTTTGAATAGAGTCATGCATGACCCAAAATTTGTAGAGTCTTTAATAAGGCTCCGTATTTAGAGTCAATCAAAAATACAAAACCCTATAGAAGTCGCGACCTGTGTCCGTCTGTCCGTCCGTCAGTTCGTATGTCACAGCAGTTTTTCTCAAAAACTATAGAAGCTACAGCCATGAAATTTTGTGAAAAGGTGGTAACTTCTTGAAAGTTTTGGGGTAAACAAAGGTGCATAAGGAGGCCTCTGTATATAGGCAGTTGACCCTTCAAAAAAAATATTTCACCATAGGTAGTCGAATAGGATGTCATTGGAAAGGTCTCAATAAGATCTTTTCAAAACAAGTTTTAAGATTTCCTTATCGATAGTGTGGGGAGCAGGCGAATATATGCTGCATGCTTATCTAATATACAATTGAAATACAACCCTCCGCTGTTGACCAATTCCTGTCGCACATCCATTGTTGCCTTCTTGATCTGCTCACACTTGAATAAATGATATTGGTCATTGTATATAGCACAGCATGCTATTGAAACTTAAGCAGTATACGTAGTGGTCTTCTTGTGCTGTCTTGATTTCGAGTATGGCTTTGGTAGAGTTAGCATTTATAGCACTGTGAACCTTTGAGTGAGAAAGGTTATGAATTTCTTCAATGTTGGTACTTCTGCACTTTCACTTATCAGCTTTTACCATTCGGCCCTCGATTCTTTGTCATGTATACTGTTGAGAATGAAAACCATTGAAAACTCAAAGCCATCGATTTCCAGTGTTTTAGGGCTTTCTGTGAGCTGGTTGGTGGTACTGTTTACCATATCCCATAATCCAGATGCGTGATTTGCCTAGCATAAGTCTGAATTCCACTAACGCTGCATAAGCTCCTGCGCTATGATTTTTGTGTTATCATATCGCTCACATAAAAGTGACCATGCAGTTTCATAATTGAGTTATCAATTTTTCAGTTTCACGCTTCAAATTAATGAGGATATATTGCATCTTTTGCATACTCGGTGAAGCTGGATTCTCATGAACCATACTCTGAAATAGGTCACGAAACGCTAACTAGTTTCCGTAATTTCCATCAAATGTTGGTGCCTTGATTCGCTCCAACTGTTAGCCATCATTTCAAGGAGTATATAGTTGTGACTGCCCTATAGAGGCAGACCCTTTGAAAATCGTCGGGCGCTTCAGGATGACATTCTCAATGCATCCGTATTCTTCGATGTATTTGGACAAGAGCCCCTTATCTCTATCCTCCTGTAACTGTGCATAGGCTTTAGCATGCAACCCTTCACACACCTATATTATGTTCTTGTTAGGGTTTTGTACTAAAATACAAAACCCTATTGCAATCACGACCTGTGTCCGTCTGTCCGTCCGTCCGTCCGTCCGTCTGTATGTCACAGCACTTTTTCTCCGAAACTATAGAGGCTACAGCCATGAAACTTTGTGGAAAGGTCAGAAGTGGTGACCTCTTAAAAGTTCAAGGGTGAAAAAATTTTTCAAAGGGGTTTAAGGGGGGTCTCCCCATATAGGGAGGTGACCCCTCAAAAAAAAATTTTCACCATTGGTAGTCGAGTAGGGTGTCATTGGAAAGGTCTCAATGAGATCTTTACAAAACAGGTCTTAAAATTGCCTTATGAGTACCGAGGGGGCAGAGGAAGGGGAAATGTACAAACTTTACGCGTACCTCCCCCTCGCGATTGGACACCTCCCATCTGAAAAATCTGAAAAAAATCATGAATGTAGGCCTTAATGAGTACAACAACAACAAATACATGAGAAGTCGAAATTCACTCAGCTTTGTTAGTAATAGTATGATATATCGATTTTATGTTTTCTCGAATAAAATCTAAATGGTACCCTTAAATTCAATAAAATTTAGCAAACAGATGACTATTTATAAGATTGATCTTTTCTGAAAGTTTCATAAAGATCGAATAGTATTTAACGAAGTTATAGCGATTTGAATTTTCCCGTATTACCATGGAACAACGTGCCCTGTATTACTATGGAAACATATGGCTATGGAGCCATATGCGCTTTTTACCGACTTAGACACTACAGCTTTGCTAGGATTTGCATGAAAATTTCAGGAATGATAGATATCATGAGGATGACTACATACAATTGAAACAAGTCGAAGAGGCAGGAGAGAGTTCCTAGCAAAAGGGCTTTGTAGCCATTCTAGGATTCGAAAAAATAGGCCATGAATCGATGCTTACAGTACAAAGGAGTGGCCCCTGAAAAAAATTTCATGAAAGGTAGCCGATATGAGTGTCAAATGAAAGTTCTCTATGAGAGCTTTTCAAAACAGTTCTTAAACTGACAGTTTTTGCTTCAGTGGGGGCACAGAGAGGGGGGGAAATACATGAAAAATGTGTTTTCTCCCTCGCGAATGGACACCCGTGATCTAAAAAAATCTGAAAAAATTATCAAGCGAAATATTTATGGGTATAATTTTAACAAATACCTCAGGATTAAAAAATTCTTTCAACTTAGTTAATAATAGTATGATCCTCGAACATGACGTGTTTCTTAATTTTATTCGTTGCTGGTTACGGCATTTTGTAAGTTGAATACAAAACCCTTCTGACATGAGCATAGGTCTGTCTACCCAACTTGTTAGTATTTAGTCGCTGAACTGTGGCCAGATAGTTATTTTTTGACTTTTGAACTTTACCTTTACTTTGTCAATTGCTTTTAGATGGCCTTCAGTTCACGCAAACTGCCTGATTGATGTCGTTAGCAGAAAATTACTTCTACAGAAGATTGACGACGATGGAAATAAGGACAGTGATGACGATGAAGCTACATGACACCGGATTTACGAAAAAAGACTAACGTTCTGAATGTTCCTCTAATGAAGACAAAGCAATCGCAAATTCTTCATTGGCTTCAATATCTTTAGCAGTAACTGTCATCGTTCCTAGCATTTTATGTGGAAAACGTATATACAAAGAAACACAACTGCTGACAAGTACGTGAGGTATGCTTCTCATCCCGCTCATCTAGAACTCCTCGGTGGAATACTATTCTTCACTCTTTAGATAATAAAGGTTCCGCCAAATTGATTACTTCTGCTTTAGAGAGTTATAGCTTATTTTTTCCGATATAGTATTGAAAAATATAGTTGCACGCAAACGCTGAAATATGTGATACCGGGAAAAATAAGTCAATCAGAGATATAGAAGACATAGAAGATAATGATTCAACAAGGAACATTCACCCTTCTTTTTGAAAGAACCTGTTCTATAGCAGTGCGGCTCAGTTTTTCTCTGAGGAACCCGATATCAGGGCGGCTCTACTGTTGGCAGTCGGTATTTTGGTATTGGTCGTATGATACCCTGGCTTGGGGGAGGAAGGCACTTGGTTCGCAAAAAAAAAATAACTTTACTAAGCCACTTTGTCATTTTTCCTTTCCAAATAAATTCAGTTTGTTACATTTAAAACTTACACTTGAACTTATTCCATTATATTTCTAGTCAAAAATTCTAGTGAAGATATCCACAAATATCGATTACATTAAAAATTATTCTTTGAGAGTAACTTTTCGTCCAATTATAGTACTTTTAAAATAAGGAATAAAAAATATAGCACACTCGGAAAAAAAAACGTATTTATACGATACAAATGAATTAAAATAAAAGTTAGATAAATTACTTATTTATTCTTATAAAAACTATACTTTTTAACACTTCTTGCATCTTTTTACAACCTTTTCTCCAAGATAAAAGTTTCGTATGCTTGATTGCAGTCAATATTCAAATTAATATAAATTAACAGCTCATTTTTCATCAATGGGATGCTTGCTCTATATCTCTCTTCCAGCCATTTTAAATTCATAATTTAAAAATATTCTCCCAGTAAATGCTGAAGTGGCAGGAATAGAGAGCAGCAATGACAAAATATTAAATAAATTTGGCAAGTTGTTGCTATTTTTGAAAGTATATTGTCGCTTTTTACCTATAAATTTGCCGGGAATTCAGAACAATCTTTAACATTAACAAAAATTTCATTCAGTATTGTAATTTCTGAATAAGGTTCATCCATTTGGATACTCAATATGCTTTGCAAGTTTAGGACTTTTAATATGTCCTCACAATCATCAAAAGATATTTCGTGTGTTAAATTTAGTTTTTAACCGACTTCCAAAAGAAAGAAGGTTATCAATTCATTGCGTATATTTTTTTTTTTTGCTTTTTTTGTATGTTCACGCATAACTTTTAAACAGAGATAGATAGAAGAGTCCTGTTTATGGCAAATGATGCGTCTTTCTTCCAGTTAGGTGCCGTTTAAAGGATAAGAAATTCAAGTAACGGTAAAGGACTTTTATCCTTAAAACTAAAAAATTTCCGACTTTCACATGGATTTTCCAGCATAACTGATCGACGGATGTAGGGATTTTGATTGTAGGGGTTTCAAATGAAGGATAACATATTGATCTAAAATAAGTCGGAACAGAATTGTAATCCTTCCAAGGACTCTCTAGATACTGACAGTTCAATATGATACATTGGTGTCGAGAAATTGAATTTAAATAATATTTCGCACGAATAGTGCCAATTAGTTGGCACTGTTCAAGGATTTGATGGAAATGCCGAGTCCTTTGGTGGCGAATGATAAAAATTATCAGTATTCTTAATTTTCTGCATAAACGTTACATTTTATTCAATTATTTCTACCGGAAATAACCAATAAATTACTTCTAAATGTGGCAAAAATAAAATTCAACAATACGAGTAGATAGAGGGAACATTTCAGGATGCTTTTCTATTCCGAAGTCATTCTTTGCTTACCGATGAACTTAGTAAGGGATCCTTCTTACATCCTTAGATGTAAACGTTACACATAGGTTTTATAAAACTTCCCGAAGAAATCATAAGGACTGAGTGATTTCAAATCATAGAGTTGATTCGTTACTTTCCAGTTAATATTACACATTATAACATATGCCTAGAAATTTAAAATTAGTAATTTCCATACTAAAGACCGGCGAGAATCGTAACCTAAAAAGAGATACTTTTCCTTCTATAACTGATCATAATTTTACATATGAAGATGAAAATGTATAGCCAATTTTTCATTGAACTACAGGATATAATTTCATGTAAATTAGGTGCCATAAATAACTGAAAACGAAGATGATGGGTTTCGAATAAAAGTGAACGAGTGATACGGTTAAGAAGGATCTTTTTAAGTAAATTTCTTGAGATTAATTCAGGAGCAAAGTTTATGTTTACATATGTAAATAGATATGTCGATACATACACATATATATATATATATATATATATATATATATATATATATATATATATATATATATATATATATATATATATATATATATATATATATATGCATATCTATATATACATATATATATATCTATATATATATATATATATAAATATATATATATATATATATATATATATATATATATATCTATATATATATATATATATATATATATATATATATATATATATATATATATAATAAACATATACAGATATATATATATATATATATATATATATATACGTGTATATATATATATATATATATATATATATATATATGTATATATATATATATATATAAAATATATATATATATATATATATATATATATATATATATATATATATATATATATATATATAAAGATGTGTCTGTGTGTGTGGTTGGTTATATGTAGATAGGATATAAACAAGTTGGGTAAACAGACCTACGCTCATGTCAGAAGGGTTTTGTATTCAATTTTCAAAATGCAGTCACCAGATTGAATAAAGTCAAGAAGCATGTCAATGACGATTTTATTGAAGAAAATATGAAATTCGAGGATCATACTATTATTAACAAAGATGAACGAACTTAGAGGTTTTTGTTATTGTTATACTCACAAATATCTCCCTTGATAATTATTTCAGATGTCCATTCGTGAGGGAGGAAACACATTTTTCATGTATGTCCCCCTTGTGCCCCCACTGAAGCAAAAACTGACAGTTTAACAACTCATATCGGCTACGTTTGATGAAATTTTTTTTCAGGGGCCACTCTCCTGTACTGTTATCATCGATTCATGGCCAATTTTTTCGAATCCTAGAGTTGTTACAAAACCCTTTTGCTAGGAGCTCTCTCCCGCCTCCTTGAATTGTTTCACTTATGAGTATTAATTGTGGGTACTCATCTTCAGTCATTCATCAAATTGAATCAAGTGTTCAAAGCATGTACCTTAAACGTTGAAGTTGGGAAAAAATAACTCAAAATTATTCAATCTTCGCATTTAAAACAGCCACTATTTTGTTTTGCGATTACTGATACCACTTGCTGAACCGATTCTCAAAAACTGTAGTGTCTGAGTGTTCTAGCAAAACTGTAGTGTCTGAGTCGGTAAAAAGCGCATGTTGTTCCATAGCCATATGTTGCCATAGTAATACATGCAGCGCATATTGTTCATAGTAATACAGGAAAATTCAAACCGCTATAACTTCGCTAATTATGCTTCAATCTTTATGAAACTTGCAGAGTAAATTAGTCTTATAAATAGTCACCTGTGTATTGAATTTCATTGAATTTAAAGGTACCGTTCAGATTTTATTCAAGAAAACATAAAATCGATAAAATTACTAACAAAGTTGAGCGAATTGCGACTTCTCACGTATTTGTTGTTGTTGTACTCATCAAGGCCTACATTCTTGATTTTTTTCAGATTTTTCGGATCACAGGTGTCCAATCGAGAGGGGGGGGACACAAATTTTTCGTGTATTTCCCCTCCTTGTGCGCCCCTCGAAGCAAATTATGCCAAACGAAGACCTGTTTTGAAAAGTTCTCATCAAGACCTTTCATTTGATACCCATATTGGCTACCTTCAATGAAATTTTTTTTTCGGGGGGTCACTCCCCTACATGGGATGACCCCCTTAAATAGCTTATAAAATTTTTTTGTAGTTGAACTTTGAAGAGAGCACCACTTTACACCTACATACAAAATTTGATGCTTCTAGCTTAAGTAGTTTCCGAGAAAAACTGCTGTGACACACGGACGGACGGACAGACAGACAGACGGACAGACGGACAGACAGGACACGATTTTAGAAGGGTTTTGTAAAATTATTTTACAAAACCCTAAAAAATGTGTGCCTGAAGGTCGCCACTTTACTTCTATTTTCGCCATACTTTCAGAAATATTTGCTAAAACCCGGAGCCATACTATGGCTCCGGATTTTAGCAAAATTGGTACAAGAATTTATTCAATTGTGTGATAAAGCTCACAATAAAAAATCCAAAGAAGAACAAATTGAAACAAAATGGCGACCGCTCAAAGGTCGAAAAAAGTTGAACGATAAAAAAGCACTTCAGAGTCAAGTCAGAATATAAAAATGGCGTCTGGGCAAAGTTCGAAATTCGAAAATTTTTCAAAGCTACAATCCATATTGGATTTTTATGAAGTCTAAAATCAAGGTAGACGTTGATGAGATCATGTATTAAATGTACATGAATTAAATTCGATTCCAATGAGCGCTGCAGATTTTAGCCGTAGTGGTTTTTGCATTGCAGTAAAAAATTATATTTTAATATACGAGTACATGATACAATGTATTCAAGAAACTGAGTTTTGAACTGAAAAAAATTGCCACTAAAAAGGGTGAAATAAAAAACTTTTAGTAAAAAAGAAAACCGACTTCAAAATGCCCTAAAAAGGATGAAATAAATTTTATGGAAGCGGTGCCAAATCAATTTCCCCATTTCAAAATAAATACTTCCAACATCTGCACCATCACAAAAGAATGGGGAAAATATGATATGGCACCGCTTCCAAAAAATTTATTGCATCCTTTTTAGGGCATTTTGAAGTCGGTTTTCTTTTTTTTCTAAAAGTTTTTTATAGTAATGTACATAACCAATTATTTGCGTTAAAGTCAAACCATTTATTAAAGTAGTCTAGATATTTATCTATGAATATAAGAAAATTTTAATTTCACAATTTCTATGCAAGATTTAGCTTCTAAAGATTGTCGCTTTTTTTTTAGTTACATAACCGAAGAAACACTCGTGGCTACGTTGTTCTACAGCCAGTTTTAACGCTGTCATAATATTAAATATATCTGAAACTGTGACTTTATTGCCTTCAAGCTGTTTAACAGATTTATGAAAGTCATGTAAAAAATGGCCTGCGAAATTAACAAATATTGAACTTTAATATTACCATTAGTTTCGTTTAGCATTAAAACATTTTGAATATGAGTAGGACAGTTATTACTTCAGCTAATACAATAATCACTCAATGGGTGCCAATTCAAAAGAATATTGTTTAAGCATGGTAACAATGAGAGCCAACTGGTACAAACATGCCGTTTTTGTTCGTGCGATTCATCATTAACTGCTAAAACCAAATTTTCAGCTCTTCTCTTCACCAAAAAATTGCTGTAAATTTTTGAAACTATATTTTGAACATCAATTTTTAAATAGTTCATTGCATGCTTAACTGTTTCGTGAATTATATGTGCGTGACAATTACCTTTCACCAAATTGGGAACTACATGTTCTATATTTTCATACAGAGGATGGTGAATACCAAAGTTTATAGGCAAAAGATAGATTGTACTCCGATAGTGATTTGCTTATGGCATCAAACATAGCATTTTCATAAAAATCTGATAATTTGTTTTATATCCCGTTCTCTGTATGAAAATATTGAACTATTATGTTAAATAATTTAATATTTTTCTTCTTACTTGCATCTATTTGCAAGCAAAAATAAAGATCCGGAATATTTAAAGTATTCAACAAATTTTTTGAGGCATTAGGTCCTAAAATTTCATTAACTAACGCTTCCATTTTAGTTCGTCCTAATTGCATATTTAATGCGGTCTTGGAATCATCGTATGATTTTTTTTTTAATTTCACAATAGAGTCTATTCTATTGTACGAGTAGGACAAATTATGTTTCACTGCACGGCAAGTGAAAGCAAGCTCACTGGCTGCAATTTTATCGAGATGAGGATTGTCCAAGGAATCAGAATCAGACAAAAACGACCTAATGAAGCAGTCTTCTTTGAAAGCTCGGTCGTTAGTTTGTGCTACTTCGTTACACCATGTTGTTATATCTGCAATAAGTTACCAAACACTAAAAATCACAAGAAAGCATGATATCAAATCGATTGAAAATTTATTTGAATGAACCCCCAAAAATGCCTTATAGTAGAAGAAGGTTACATTTAAAAGTTTAAATATTTAAAGATAAACCTTCACTTGATGTGAATCTATAATTAACTAAGAGCTAAAACATAAAGATTTTAAACAATTCACACAAATTACAAATTTAATTACTGATCCACGGCAATCGTTTCAGCACTTCGTATCTTTTTCGTGTCGTGAGTGATTTAATAAATTTAGTGTAAGTCGCTGAAAATCTTTGTGTTTTGATTCCTAATTATAAATTTAAAATTCAAAATGTGGTGCTATTTGAGTTTTGGATAATCCTACTTACCCACGAAAATTGTTCATTTATTTTAAGCTTGGCATGGAGTTTGAATAGAATTCCGCTTGGCATTTTCGCCATTTATTTCCACACAAAAAAATTTCGTGGAGAGTAGTGTGGAAACAAGTTGGGTAAACAGACCTACGCTCATGTCAAAAGGGTTTTGTACCCAACTTCTCAGAAATGCAGTCACCAGCATTGAATAACCTCGAGAAATATGTCAAAGAGATGTGCACGTTCAAAGGAAAATTCATTGTTTTTCTAGTTTCAACGGTCGCCATTTTGTTGCAAACCGACAAAAATCACTCAAATCATGAATTCTCAAAAATATTAATGTTCTTGATCTTATTGGAAAATTTCAAGAAGATCAAGTGAAAACTGCAGTGACTGATTGGATGGAAAGTCCATAAAATATCAAAATCATGTGTGATTGTTGTTGTAATTGGAGAAATTTCAAACCGCTATAACTTCCGTGTATATCATTCGATTTTCATCAAAGTTACAAAGTTTAAGAACACTTAGCAGGACTACTCAAACATTCGATTCCGTTCAATTTAAGGGTACCGATTCGATTTTATGGGGGAAAACGTGAAATTCGAATATCAAACTATTATTAACAAATTCGAGCGAATTTCGACTTCTTAGGTATTTGTTGTTGTTGTCCTCATAAACACCTACCATCATAATTTTTTTTCAGATTTTTGGATCACAGGTGTCCAATCGCGAGTGGGGGGACACACATTTTTCGTGTATTTCCCCTCCCTGCGCATCCGTCGAAGCAAAAAGTATCAAATTAAGACCTGTTTCATCAAGACCTTTCATTTGATACCCATATCGGCTACGTTTGATAATTTTTTTTTTTCAGGGGCCACTCCCCTAAATGGAGAGACCCCCCTTAAATACCTTATAAATTTTTTTGTAATTGAACTTTGGAGAGAGCACCACTTTACAACTGTATACAAAATTTGATGTTTCTAGCCTAAGTAGTTGCCGAGAAAAAGTGCTGTGACACACGGACGGACGGACGGACGGACAGACGGACAGACAGACGGACGGACAGACAGGTCGTGAAACTAGTAGGGGTTTGTAAAATTAGTTTACAAAACCCTTAAAAAAGAGAATTAAAATTTAAAGTTGCTTTATGTAATTAAATAATAAAGATTTCAATATCAATTAAAACAAGTTGAAGTAGCAGGAGGATGCTCCTGCCAGAAGGGTTTTGTAAAACAATTAGTAAATCAAACGATATATTCCGCATATCAAAACTTGACTTACTTATAGATTCCATAAATTGAGTTCGAAAAATTAGTATGGTTATTATGATTTTAAACTCGCCACCATTTTGTTTCAAGTGGTTTGACCCCGTCGCTTGATTAGTCGTGATAACACATGGATATTATAAACCATTTCTAAAATTTTTATCAAAATTCTGACATATTTGTAGTGTCTAGTTCCGTTGCAAGCGTGTATCTCCCTAGTATCACATGTTGATGTTGTTGTAATTGTTAAATATTCAATCGGCTGTAACTTAGATGTTTATTGTTCAATTATTGTGAAATTTTCAGAACATATACGATTACTTTTAGAAAATTTAAATTGTAGATTTTGGAATTTAAGGCTCCCATCTTGATTTTATAAGCAAAAAGCAACATTTATAAAATGTTCGATTATTAACAAAGATGATCGAATTTTAACTGTTAAGGTATTTTTTGCCCTTGTCAAGGAAAAATTGTCAGTTTAAGTACTGTTTTGAAAAGCTCTCATAAAGAACTTTGATATTCATATCGGCTGCCTTTGATGGATTTTTTTTTCAGCGGCCTCTCCCCTGTACTGTAATCATCGATTCATGACAAATTTTTTCGAATCCTAGAATGGTTACAAAGCCCTTTTGCTAGGAGCTGTCCCCTGCCTCCTCGACTTGTCCCACATATGAGTATCAATTGTAGGTACTCATCTTCAGTCATTCATTAAATCGAATCAAGTGTTGAAAGCATGCACCTTAAACGTTGAATTTGGGGTAAAATCACTCAAAATTATTCAATCTTCGCATTTAAAACAGCCACTATTTTGCTTGACGATTACTGATACCACTAGCTGAACCAATCAATTCTCAATGATATTCATGATGCCTATCATTCCTGAAATTTCCATGCAAATCCTAGCAAAGCTGTAGTGTCTGAATCGGTAAAAGCGCATATTGTTCCATAGCCATACTCGTATGTTTCCATAGTAATATGTACAGCGCATCTTGTTCCATAGTGATACAGGAAAATTAAAATCGCTCTAACTTTGCTAAATACCATTCGATCTTTATGAAACTTTTATGAAATTTAAGGGCGCCGTTAAGATTTTATTCACGAAAACATAAAATCGATAAATCATACTATTACTAACAAAGTTGAGCGAATTTCAACTTCTCATGTATTTGTTGTTATTGTACTCAGAAAGGCCCATATTCATGATTTTTTTCAGATTTTTCGGGTCAAAGGTGTCCAACCGCGAGGGGGGAAACAAAATGTTCGTACATTTCCCCTTCCCCTGCATCCCTCAAAGCATTTTAAGCCATTTTAAGACCTTTCATTTTATACCCATATTGCCTACATGCGATGAAAACTTTTTTTCAGGGGCAACTCCCCTATATGGTAAGACCCCCCTTAAAGACAGGTCCTAGTTTGGTAAAATTTGCTTCGAGGGGCGCACAGGGAGGGGAAATACATGAAAAATTTGTGTCCCCCCCCTCCTCGCGATTGGACACCTGTGATCCCAAAAATCTGAAAAAAAATCAGGAATATAGGCCTTGGTGAGAACAACAACAACAAATACGTGAGAAGTCGCAATTCACTCAACTTTGTTAGTAATAGTTTGATTTATCGATTTTATGTTTCCTTGAATAAAATCTCAACGGTACCCTTAAATTCAATGAAATTCAGTCATTTATAAGATTGATCTATCCTGAAAGTTTCATAAAGATTGAATCATATTTAGCGAAGTTATAGCGGTTTGAATTTTCCTGTATTACTTTGGAACAATATGCCCTGCATTTATTACTATGGCAACATATGGCTATGAAAGAACATGCGCTTTTTACCGACTCAGACACTACAGTTTTGCTAGGATTTGCATGAAAATTTCAGGAATGATAGGTGCCATGTATATCTTTGAGAGTCGGTTCAGCTAGTAGTATCAGTAATCGTAAAACAAAATAGTGGCTGTTTTAATTGCGAAGATTGAATAATTTTGAGTTAGTTTTTCCAAACTTCAACGTTTAAGGTGCATGCTTTGAACACTTGATTCAATTTGATGAATGACTGAAGATGAGTACCTACAATTAATGCTCATAAGTGAAACAAGTCAAGGAGGTGGGAGAGAGCTCCTAACAAAAGGGTTTTGTAACCATTCTAGGATTCGAAAAAATTGGCCTCGATGATAACAGTACAGGAGAGTGGCCCCTGAAAAAAAAATTCATCAAATATAGCCGATATGAGTATGAAATAAAAGTTTTCATGGGAGCTTTTCAAAACAGTTGTTAAACTGTCAATTTTTGCTTCAGTGGGGGCACAGGGGGAAATACATGCAAAATGTGTTTCCTCCGTCGCGGATGGACATCTGAAATAATTATCAAGGGAGATATTTATGAGTATAACAATACCAAAAACCTCAGAAGTCGAAATTCGTTCAACTTTGTTTATAATAGTATGATCTTCGTATTTCATATTTTCCGATCTGGTGACTGCATTTTGTAAGTTGAATACAAAACCCTTCTGGCATGAGCGTAGGTCTGTTTACCCAACTTGTTTAAATTTACCTTTAAGATTCAAAGAAAACATAGTTCACGCAAACACTTTTTAAAGCTTCTTTGAAAAATAAGGAACACTAATTACTTTAAATGAAAGCTTATGCTAAATAGGGGTTATGCAAAATGTTTCTCCTAGCGCTTGCTGCTACCTTACCAAGCAAAACAATGAAAATGATCCAAAAACTAATCGGAAAAAGTAAAACTAAATAAGATGTGAGAGGCACCTATGAAAACCTTTGGGCCTT
The DNA here is from genome assembly GCA_963969285.1 of Odontomyia ornata. NCBI lineage: Eukaryota > Metazoa > Arthropoda > Insecta > Diptera > Stratiomyidae > Odontomyia > Odontomyia ornata. The sequence goes on from OZ017738.1 coordinate 360,701,125, forward strand.
AGGCATTTTACAAAGATTGACAGTAAATCACATATTGGGAGATTCGTTTGTTCTTAATTTCAGTTTCGTCAAAAAAATAGTAGAGATACGAAGGGTGAAAAATGCTTCAAGACAAATCAAGTATTTTACCACCAGCATATAATTGCATGTGAAAGCTTAAAAATAGAACCTAGATACATTGAATCTCACTCTGCCCTATTCTCATTATTTGTATCTAGCTGAAATTGTTTGTATTTCATTCTATGCCTTTTTTAGACTTTTGCAAAACAAAATATATTTTATTTTTTTGGAAAAGTAAGCGAAAATTGCATCGCTCATGTGTTGGATCATATGAAGCATCTCTTATGTCCATTTATTTGTGTATATGCCTTTATTTTGGTTTCACTGAAAATAAAGTATTTTCGCGTACTATATATTTCTTCAAAAGTATATAGTACGTAGAAACAAAATATAATACAATACTATATAACTATATACAGTTGGCAACCCTAGGTGTAACCAATAAAAAACTGTTAATGCAGTAAAGTTTTCGACATATATTTCATAATCTATAGCCAACTTAACAATCATATTCTGACAACAAAAGGAATTTTTTTCTATGCTGTACTTCCTCGCCAATGGTTTTTCGATTGATACAACGAAACATTAAACTACAAATCATTGGAAAATAATCGAGGAAAAACAAAACATAATACATAATATGTAATAGTATCTATTCTTTCGTGAATAGAAACTGCATTTTTTTTGTTATTGATTATAAATCCTTTCAATAAAAAAACTCTACAAATACATAGGTCACCTGAATAAAAATGGAGTATATTATCTTCCTCTTTTCCCTTACATCTCTTCAAGGTCTACAGAAAAAATTCCAGTGATTAATCAATTTTGAACGAAACGTTTTCATTTTTATAATTTATTACGTCAATTTGACCATTCCCTTCATCAAAATATTTAAATACATAAATGTCACCTTGAATGAAACATTTTTTTCAATGCAATCATGATCAAAACTTAACTGCAGTATGTTAAAAGATTTTTGTAGTACGATTTTTGGTGACTTTATTTTTGAATACATTTGCATAGAATGATCAAAGTGTTCAAAATAAAGGACATATTAACATATTTTACCTCTTTCAGCATTTCTACATTCACTTTGCATTGATGTTATCATACAAAAATCTTTCAAGCTCTGTTATTCTACTTTTCTTTTCTCTTGTAGATGGTTTTTACAGCAAAGCTTAAACCTCATTTTCCATTATAAGAACTAGGTCGGAAAGTTCAATCAGCTAATGAAGAAGAAATTCCATCACAAAGTATAAAAATAAAAATTTTTCATTTTTATTTCAGCCAAAGGAAGTATATTCACCAACTGCCCACTATGAAAAATCATTTTTCCTCTCCATTATGCTGTAGTTATGTATACACTAAAGCTTTAACGTGAAGTAGCATCTGTCGTAAACTAAGAATGATTGAAATCCTTCCGAGATGAGATTTTTTCCATCGTTTTTTATGTGGCATAGAAAGAAAGTGAGTTTTTTTTCGTTGTACCTAGCAAATTGCACATCCTGTTACAAACAAAATATCGTATAACGCTAACCACTCTCAGAGCTGCAACACTGGAGAGGATTTCTTAAGCTCTGACCTCCCTTTGCATGTTCTTTTCTTTTTTTCGCCTTAAATAAGTCTTATTTTTCATTCCTTTAAGAAGTAATTTGTCAACCACTACAGCGTCGTCGTCCTTTTGTCATTCATTTTGTATAATGCGGAAGGAACAAGATTCATTTTCAGGAAGATACTGGAAAGTAGGACTGATTGAGATTAGTTTATTTCATGCAATGTATTTTCAAATGGACCGTTGTTTATAATACTTTCAGACTGGGAGGATATGAATGGCTGAAACAAACTAGGCCTTTAAGATGAAAAATAGTTGCAAGCAGAAATGTGTAGTATTCAGAGTCTAACTAAGATCAAGTGCAAACTAAATTGTAGTCAATAACTTTGTTTATTTGATATCCGCAGGCCAATCCTCTTTTTTCTTTAAAAGCCGTCGGGCCTTGCTTAGTTGTGTGAGCAGACGCGTTTCGACTACTTTGAGTCATCTTCAGTGTCTAAAGGATGTGTTGAAGGGAGCGACTTTATATAGTCGTAGGATGGGTAATTAGCGAATAGGTAATTAGCGGATGGGTAATTAGCGGATGGGTAATTAGCGGATGGGTAATTAGTGGATGGGTAATGAGGTCAGGAAGTAACTTACTCAATTATGCCACGTAGGGGGATATTATGTTTTTGTTTTTTTGCTTGTTGGCTGTCCGTTTGTTCTGTTTCATCTCGTTTCCGTTTTCGTCTAAGAGTGTGGTCTAGGACTGAGAAAATTGCGTCGGAATTGGTAACAAGTTGTTCGTTGATAATGTCACCGTCTGTCTTTCTATGTTTATAAATTTCAAGCAACAAGCAACACTGGCCATACTAAAAGAAAAACTTTCATTCAACAACAGCCGACGATTCACAGATCAAATACTCAATCTCATAAAGACCACAATCAAACAGAACTATTTTAAGTTCAATAGCAACACATACATTGCCAAAGACGGTCTGGGTATGGGACATCCAATGTCCTCAATAATGTCAGAAATATTCTTACAATCTTTGGAAGAAGTCTTTATACCCAAAGTTGTCAAAAGATTCAATGTAATATTTTACAGACGATATGTGGTTGACTGTTTCATTGTTATTGACTCACAAGAAAATAAACAAGACGAACTACTTGCCTATATGAATGAAATTCACCCGAATATAAAGTTCACTATGGAAAAAGAAACAAACGGACAACTCAACTATATGGACCTAACTGTGACACGTGAACAAACACGATTGGACTACAAAATATACAGAAAACCAACCACAACTGATCATACCATACATGAAACATCTAACCACCCCGCACAACATAAGCTAGCAGCGTACAGATCAATGGTGCAGAGGCTTCACTCCATCCCCATGACTCCTACTAACTACTCCAACGAACTAAACAACATTTACAGAATAGCTAATAATAACGGATACAAACAATGCGACATTGACAAACTAGTCACACAGTACAAACAAAAACAGGAACGCCAACCGACGGAAACTCATAAGAACGACCAACCGTGGGTATCGTTAACATACGTAGGCAAAGAGACATACAAACTATCAAACTTCCTTAGGAAATACAAATTGCAAACTGCATTCAAAACGAACAACAACATTGGAAACAAACTGAAGCCAAAACTGAATGACACATCGATATACGAAGGCAGCGGCATATACAAACTGACATGCAAGGACTGCGACATGGTATATATAGGAAGGACAACACGAAAACTAACGACAAGATACAAAGAGCACCTACGATCTTTCTTATACAACAAGGCAGACTCCAATTATGCGACGCACCTTCAAAACCACGCACATGAGCCTGATGCTATGACAAACTCTATGAAATTGCTACACAAACAAAACAAAGGACCAAGACTTGACATCCTAGAAAGGCTTGAAATTTATAAACATAGAAAGACAGACGGTGACATTATCAACGAACAACTTGTTACCAATTCCGACGCAATTTTCTCAGTCCTAGACCACACTCTTAGACGAAAACGGAAACGAGATGAAACAGAACAAACGGACAGCCAACAAGCAAAAAAACAAAAACATAATATCCCCCTACGTGGCATAATTGAGTAAGTTACTTCCTGACCTCATTACCCATCCACTAATTACCCATCCGCTAATTACCCATCCGCTAATTACCCATCCGCTAATTACCTATTCGCTAATTACCCATCCTACGACTATATAAAGTCGCTCCCTTCAACACATCCTTTAGACACTGAAGATGACTCAAAGTAGTCGAAACGCGTCTGCTCACACAACTAAGCAAGGCCCGACGGCTTTTAAAGAAAAAAGAGGATTGGCCTGCGGATATCAAATAAACAAAGTTATTGACTACAACACTGCCAGCCAGGCAAAACTGTTGCGTTCATTCCAATACCTTACCTTAAAACTTCATCAAACAATAGCAAACATATGGTTCAACAAACAGTGCTTGAAAAACAACATTACACCAGCATTTGCAAGAATCGTGATAAAACAAAACACAATCGCTGCACGTAACACACAACGTAGCGCACAGATGCTCCGCATTAAAAACGAAATAAGAACACTGTACATAAAAAAGGGCGAAATCAACCGACAACTACTACACTCACACTTACAATTAACTAACACTATACAAACTGAAAACTTTCTACAGTTTTATAATGACGTGAGGCAAAACATTGATATTCAGCTCAAAACTAAATATGAGACCATGACGAAAAAACTTGACAAATTGATGAAAAAACAAAACAAAATGACCACACCAGCGAACAGAACTTTCTATCCACGGACTGTAAACCTATCAGATACGCCTTTTACGACACAAGAAATGGAGCTATTAAATAAGGGACTGAAACACAACTTACATAATACAAACCGCAACAAAGACCTAGAACAACTAGTAATCGACACTGAACTAGCCATTAACAAACTGCCGCAGGAACAACAGACACATGCAAGACATACTGCAGTAGACATACTACAAAAAATACGCACTAGCATAAACAAAACGGATTTCCACGAAGACCATAAGATATTAAGACACATTCAGACAAAGCTAACGGATAACCTACTAACAGTGACGAAGGCTGACAAAGGACATACAACGGTGATCCTAAAAACAACGGACTATGTACAAAAAACAATAGACTTCATTAACGCCAACGGCTACAAACTGGTAAACAAAGACCCCACCAATAGGTTCCAAGCGGACTTACGTACCGCCATTATACAATCCCCACTAATTATTCCTCCTAATACTAAGCAACGCTACATAAACCCAAATCCATGCACACCACCCCTTAAAGCACAACCTAAGCTCCACAAACCCAATATTCCTATCCGTCCTGTCGTCAACTACCGCCCAGCTCCTGCATACCAAGTAGCACGGTACTTGGCAACGATAATGGCTGATGTCGTGCACCTTGACGACAAATACGCATTAAAGAACAGCCGCGAGCTAGCAAATTCTACCACTTCTTTAAAATTGACTGAAAATTGTCAACTTTTATCATTAGACATCACCAACCTCTATACGTCTATCCCTGTCGATGAAACACTGGCCATACTAAAAGAAAAACTTTCATTCAACAACAGCCGACGATTCACAGATCAAATACTCAATCTCATAAAGACCACAATCAAACAGAACTATTTTAAGTTCAATAGCAACACATACATTGCCAAAGACGGTCTGGGTATGGGACATCCAATGTCCTCAATAATGTCAGAAATATTCTTACAATCTTTGGAAGAAGTCTTTATACCCAAAGTTGTCAAAAGATTCAATGTAATATTTTACAGACGATATGTGGATGACTGTTTCATTGTTATTGACTCACAAGAAAATAAACAAGACGAACTACTTGCCTATATGAATGAAATTCACCCGAATATAAAGTTCACTATGGAAAAAGAAACAAACGGACAACTCAACTATATGGACCTAACTGTGACACGTGAACAAACACGATTGGACTACAAAATATACAGAAAACCAACCACAACTGATCATACCATACATGAAACATCTAACCACCCCGCACAACATAAGCTAGCAGCGTACAGATCAATGGTGCAGAGGCTTCACTCCATCCCCATGACTCCTACTAACTACTCCAACGAACTAAACAACATTTACAGAATAGCTAATAATAACGGATACAAACAATGCGACATTGACAAACTAGTCACACAGTACAAACAAAAACAGGAACGCCAACCGACGGAAACTCATAAGAACGACCAACAGTGGGTATCGTTAACATACGTAGGCAAAGAGACATACAAACTATCAAACTTCCTTAGGAAATACAAATTGCAAACTGCATTCAAAACGAACAACAACATTGGAAACAAACTGAAGCCAAAACTGAATGACACATCGATATACGAAGGCAGCGGCATATACAAACTGACATGCAAGGACTGCGACATGGTATATATAGGAAGGACAACACGAAAACTAACGACAAGATACAAAGAGCACCTACGATCTTTCTTATACAACAAGGCAGACTCCAATTATGCGACGCACCTTCAAAACCACGCACATGAGCCTGATGCTATGACAAACTCTATGAAATTGCTACACAAACAAAACAAAGGACCAAGACTTGACATCCTAGAAAGGCTTGAAATTTATAAACATAGAAAGACAGACGGTGACATTATCAACGAACAACTTGTTACCAATTCCGTCGCAATTTTCTCAGTCCTAGACCACACTCTTAGACGAAAACGGAAACGAGATGAAACAGAACAAACGGACAGCCAACAAGCAAAAAAACAAAAACATAGTATCCCCCTACGTGGCATAATTGAGTAAGTTACTTCCTGACCTCATTACCCATCCACTAATTACCCATCCGCTAACTACCCATCCGCTAATTACCCATCCGCTAATTACCTATTCGCTAATTACCCATCCTACGACTATATAAAGTCGCTCCCTTCAACACATCCTTTAGACACTGAAGATGACTCAAAGTAGTCGAAACGCGTCTGCTCACACAACTAAGCAAGGCCCGACGGCTTTTAAAGAAAAAAAAAAAAAAAAAAGCAAACTAAATTTTTTAAAGCTTCATTCAAAGAAAGAACTATTAAGTAGTTTCGAGAGAGGTTTATGACCTTAGGAATAGGTATGCATGTAATTCAAATCAAGTTCTCCTTGAAGAATTTGGTAGTCATTGGAATCCGTTGAATTGGCTCTACTTAAAATTGGAAGGACTTTGAATACTGGTTTGATTTTAAGTTACCGCACTTCTACCATTAAATGTGTCTTTTGAAGCACATTGCTTTAATTTAATTGCAAAAGATTATCTACGGCTAACGTCCTCTATCAGATGTAACTTATCAGCACAGAAACCTACCATTTTTTTTTAACAAATCAGTGAAAATATTTCTTGTATTTACCCTCTCTGCGCTCCCCTCGTGGCAAAAAATGCCAGTTTAAGAATAGTTTTGAAAAGTTCTCCTCAAAACCTTTCATTTGATATCCATATTGGCTACCTTTGATGAAATTTTTTTTTTGGGGGGGCCACTCTTTTATGTGGGGAGACCCTCTATAATTAAATACCTTATAAAATTTTTTTGTAGTCAAACTTTGAAGAAGGCACCACTTTACATCTAGGTGAGTCATCATCAAGACTATACAATTCGCCATTGTAACGAAGTGTCTATTCTGCTCTATACTTTACTAAGCCATATATCTTTTTGAGCACTTTTCCAGGTTTCAAATCTGGACAGCTGCGCTGGCCTTATAAGAAGCTTGTATGGGAGAATTTTATTTTCCTTGCAACCATCTCTGCATATTCTTACCAAAGGAAGTACAGAGAACTAGGCTTTACTTGCTCCATTTACTCCTATCAATATTTCATCCTGTTCTATGCCTTCTCTATCAAAATAGACTCGTAAGCATGAGAAGAGCTATCAACATATTCCAAATTGTGGTCTTCTAAGGTCAGGTTTTATCGTACAGACATGAATTTTCTTCTTTGAGTCATGAATTTAGTTTCAGTTTCATTGAACAGCAGGCCGACTTTTTTTTGCTTCTGACTCCAGCTGTAGAAACGCGTGATATACATCAGCAATCGATCTTGACAAAATGTTAAAGTCGTCGGCTTACGCTACTAGTTGCGTGGACTTGCAGACTAGCGTTTCCGTGATGTCTGCTGGCGTTTTACTGACCACATGTTCCAGAGCAATATTGAATAATATTGGAGCAAACCCATCCCCCTGTTTTAAGCCGGAGTTTGTTGGGAAGCTTTCAGTTAAATTTCCGTTAATTTTCACCTGAGACTCAGTGTTTAACATTGTAACATTAGTCTTGTGAATGAATTTTGCTGTAACACCAAAGTCAAGCATTAGTTTTTGCAAAATATTTCGATCAATCCAGTTATATGCTTGCTTCATGTCTACAAAGAGCTGATGCACATCAATTTATACTCCCAGCTTTTTTAAAGTACCATTTTAAAGAAAAATATCTGGTCAATTGTAGAGCATCCACGTTGGAAGCAACCTTGATACTATCCAATGATATTTTCATAGGAGGGCTTCAGTTTTTATTCCATAACCTTAGACAGTACTATATATGATGTTCCCAACATAGCAATCTATCTGTAATTTTCACAGCATGGTAAGTTTCAATTTTTATTAAAAGGGCATATAATGCTTGCTTGTAATCTGATAGCTGCTCCTCTATCCATACCCTACATATTAACTGATGAAGGAGGTTGTGTAGATTTGAGCAGTTCTGTTGGCATCCCGACAAAGTCAATAGCTTTGATCTTTTCAAGACCACACATGGCTTCCTGTAGCTCTTCTGCTGTTAATAGCTTAGCCAAGACATCTTCTCTAGCCCCTGGAGTGGTCATAGTTTCGATAGATGTTGTTATGGGTGCTGTGAGAAGTTTTTGGAAATATTGCTTCCACTTGTTTTCACATGGCTGCCTAATATTGTAACTTGTGCATCTTTGCAGAAATTCGTGAGGGATGTCTTTGTGTCTCGAAGCTGTTTTGTTGAGGTGCAAACTGATCAGGCTTCATCAATGTCATAGATTTAATAATATGAGCTACTTTTGGTTGATGGGTCATCATTTCTTCTGGCAGCACAGCATTTTTGCTTGTTGGCGAAAGGTGAGGTATAGCTTTTTTTCATCCGAGTTGATTTTTATACCTGTAGTTTGTGTTCCTGATTTCTTTTGTTGACCGTATTTTGACATTCTGCACTGAACCAGTCATTCCGATCATATTTTAGTCGGTATCTCAAGATATTTTCCGCTGAGTCTGTGATTAAGTTTTTGACAATTTTCCACATCGTTTGGAGGTCGTTCCTATTTGTTCCTAGCTGCGGAACCGTTTTCAGTGTATCTTCTATCAACGATATACATACTCGTATACACATCACTTACTTATCATTTAACCTAGGAAGATTGTATTTTGTGATCAATGGCTTTGATATTTGAAAATACGATACCAATGGTCCGGTACATAGGGTGTGCAAAAAACAAGCCTGTGTGAAGAATGATGTTGGCTTGTTTTCATATGAGATCGTGTTATTTGGTTATGAATTCAGTCACGGGATTGTGCCTATGTTCTTTTGTGAATGTGACAGTGTGGAAAGCAGATGAAACTTATGATAAGGTTTCCGCGTGACGCAAAGTCTATTAGGCGCTGTCTGTTAGGGCAGGGTCCCTACGTTTTGGCTGTACCCTCCTGTTGTTCTCGACCAATTTGGGTGTTAAAGTCCTCTACAATAATTTTGACATCGTATGAGAGTAATCTGGTCATAGTATATTCAAAGATGATGTAAAAGTCATAATTTGTCGGATGCTGTAGAATTTTGTTTAAGGAGTATGTACATATACATTCGTTAACTGCCTTGAAGTCAGTGAGATTTTGTTTGAACTTATTGCCCATGATAAATGCCACTCCATATTTATGGATCCTCAAGATGACTTACCACTGCTTGTTTAAATGGCATTGACATCGATATCAAGCAGACTAGTTTCTTCCCCTACCAGTATATTGATCTTATATTTATTCATATAGATTAGTTCTTTGTTTTGAAATAGTTGTCCCTCTTCTTGATATGAGTGTCCTTGTCATTTATCTGATCCAATCCGAGGCTGATTTACTGGTTTCATGGCAATAGTACTAAGTGGAGTGTTTACAGTGCTTCAACTTAGTCAGTGTTTAGTTCACGGATAGTATTTTATTTCCCACCTAACTGCTTGCAAGTTGTTTAGAGCGTCTTTCTATCCACCACCTAAGGATGCATCTGATGGGGCCAAAAACCGTGCACAGATTGCAAGAAACAAAAAGTTCGTCTTTTTCTTTATCACGTTGGCCACGCTAGGTAGTTTCTGTCTCATACTTTGAATCGCATTCTAGTACCGATTGTTCAGACTTCGACTTCAGTTTTTCTATGTTCAGGATTCTTAGATTGGGGCTAGCCTTAAATTTTGTTAGTAACCTGTTATACTATAAGCGCAGAAACTGTTCTTTTATAATGAAGATTCACATGGACTATGCTGGTGACTTTGCCCTTATTGCTGTGAATTTAATTGGTCTTGTTCATAGTATGATACTTCTCTCGCTACTTAACTGCTACTTGTTTGAGCTAAACTCAAGAATAGAAAGGTTGGACACTCTCGGGTATGAGTTCTAAGTCTCTTTTACTAGATACAGCTGTTCTAATAGTGTTGTCTGATGCTCCTTTTCCCAAATCCAACTGCTTAAAAAAATATGATCTGATTTTCTTCTCCCAAATTAGACAAAGTGGAATGGTTTACCTTTTCGAAATTCAACTCTTTAGATAGTATACCCTGAATAGCTGTTTTTGGGCTTAAGCTTCTCCATGAGACTCGTTCATGCTAGTTCCTGTGGTTAGTTTCTGATATGTTTTTTGAGCTGCCGAGGGTTTCGGTTTTCCTAGTACAGTTACGTTACTCTTGTCAAGCCGGATCACAGGCATGAAATTTTGCTGGCAATAAAATTTAATTACCAATAAACAGCAGAGACAGGCTCAATCCTGACCACAGGTATTGATGAAAAGTCTCTCATTAATGCCTATGGCCAGGATCTAGCCTGTTCCTGCTAACTATGCATTCCATTCTTTTGTAAAGAGGTATTTCTTTGCAGCTGCCAGTATGCTAAGTCAAACGCTTGGAACTCAATTCTGATATTATGTACATATCATGAGTTGGCTATAATTTAGAGATACCATCTATTATTTTGGCTGATTTATGCCCTTTCATAAATCAATTTTGGGATACCTGCTGCACGACAGGTTATAGAGCCATCATTTACTCAGTTCACAACCAGCATACCTGACTTAAAGCAAATGCATTCAAGTTGGAGATCATTCCCGAATCGCGTTTTCCGACCTGTAGTCATTTAAAGCTAAAATAGTTCCTCAGCTAAAGAGGCTACTTATAATTGTTACACTCTGCACTTTTAAACAACTGTATAGCTAGTGCAAAATTCTGCCAGGTCGGTTATCCTGGTTAATTTTTCGCAGCTTTGGTCACATTTCTAACCTTGGGGGTCCTGCCTGATTTCCTCGTATGATTAATGGGATTGGGTGCCTACATTTACGTAGTGCATTTAAATTCATAAAATATATCAAAAACCAAAACAAGAGTATAGATGAAAATATTTTCTGCAGAATACTAATATATTTTAAACAAGTGATCAAAATCCAATTCTGGAAAATGAAGATCTTTTGGATATGTTCTTTCTTGAAAAGGCTCTACGTTTTTTCAAACAATAAGAGAATTGGCCTGCGGATATGAAATAAATAAGATAATGGACTACAACTTTACTTTGATTCAATTGAGCAACACACAGATATAGCAGTGAAACTAAATGTTAAGATTGAAGAGCTACATATTCTCCAACTAGAGGACAATGGATGCACGAAAATCATATGCATATGCATAAAAACAAATTGAACAGACAGGAGTGTGTTCCTGTCAGTGAGTTTCTGTACTCAAGTAATAAAATTCAAATTATTATTTTAAGCAATCAATCGATACCCAATAAAAAATTTTATTATATCTACATAAAATACTTAGATTGAAATAAACTCATCCATTTAAACCGAGCTCAATTTTGAATCATTATCAAATGTGAAAAATGTTTGAAGAAATTATCAATATCTTTAAAAATCTTTTCCATCTTCACTGAAATTTCAAAAAGAACCTAAATTAACTCTAGACATAAAATCGGTTATTGTTGTTTATTGAATAGATCCGAATTGTTAAAATTTCAAAAAATACTCGTTAATTTAGTAGTAATAAGCAAAATATATTAATTGTACGTTTGACTGCTTAATTACAAAAATTCCCGTTGGCAGCACCAGCTGGAAAGGTAAATTTCTCGTACGTAGCGTAAGGTTCGAAAAAGAATTTGGCTGACCTACTACTGGACTTCTTACTGCAATATTTGTAGCACCACATGGGTATTTATTAGCATAAAAAGAATCTGCCGATGTTCATATTTAGAGATCCTTCATAGAGCCACAATTATTTTGCTAATCAAATTGAGTTGCACACGTACGGATCACATATTGAAAATCGGCGGGTAATAAATTGTTATAAACATATTTATATTGGTTTCGCCCTTCTCACATTTGCTGTTTACTTATTTCACAGTGGTTACCACACAAAGGTGATAACTTTTTGGCATAAAAAGCTCAAATAGTTAATTTCATAAGATTTCCATAAAAGTTTAATCAGCACTTGCATTGCCATTAATATATACATTTTCGATTCTTTTCTGAACCGTCAGGACCCAATATTTTGAATTTTTATTTAAAACGGCTGCTAAAAATATTAAGCTGTAAATTTTCGAATTTTTTATTTCTCATCCGATTTGCATGAAAATTAAATTAACTTGCCTTAATAACTTATAATTTCAAGTTTTATTGGAATCCGTTGAGAAACTTAGCTGCTAGAGGGCTACAGAAATAAAACAAATGTTTTTGTCACCCCCTGTATGGGGAGACCGACTTAAACACTTTAAAATATTTTCTTACACTGCAAATTTCAAGAGGCACCACTTTTGACCTACGTAGAAAATTTCCTCATCCTAGCTCATGTGGTTTGCAAAAAAACTTGTTGTGACTCACGAACAAACGGACGGATGGACGGACAGACAGACAAGCCGTGATTTTATATTTTTTAAGGGTATTGTTAAAAATATTTTACAATATTTAAAAAATAATCTGATTTATAAATACTTCCAAGTTGTCATTTGAAACGTTTCCATGAAAAAAAATCATTATTTCAGTTAATACTAAAATAGCGAATTACGCTTGCCTCCTGACCTTTGGGGGCCGCCATTTTGAACGCATGCATTTGATTTTGGATAATTTTAACTCTTTGAGTGCTAGGACCTCATCAACCAATGTGCCAAGTCTCGTTTAAATTGGAGTTTCACTCTAGACAGGGCAAAATAATTCAATTTTTAGTGAAAATGGCAGCTAAAAATATTAAGTTTTAAATTTTCGACTGTTTTATTTTTCATTCAATTTTAAAAATTTTCAGCAAAATACAAGTACAGAAATCCATAATCTCAAATTTCATCAAAATCGGCTGGAAAATGTGACCGCTAGAGGGCCACAAATACCTGAAAAAACGCATATTTAAACCGCCGCCATTTCGAAAATTGCACATGCATGATCACCAAAATGTCAAAGACTGTAGAGCTAAGTAGTGTCTATTCTGAAACCAAGTTTGATTTATGTCAGATTAAAATTACAACTTTTAGAAGCCTTTGAAGTTTTGAGCTTCAACTGGCCGCCATTTTTTTACGACCCGACCTCCAGTTTTTTTACGTGTAAGCTTTGACCACTATTACAACAACAAAATTTTGAACGTTTTTCGACCTTCGAGCGACCGCCATTTTGTTTCTGCCGTACCGACTTTAGGTTTTTAGGGTTTTGCAAAATAATTTTACAAAACCCTACTAAAATCGCGTCCTGTCTGTCTGTCCGTCCGTCTGTCCGTGTGTCACAGCAGTTTTGCTTGGAAACTACTTAAGCTAGAAACATCATCTTCAAAGTTCAACTACAAAAAAATTTTATAAGGTAATTAAGGGGGGTCTCCCATATAGGGGAGTGACCCCTCGAACAAAAAATTCATTAAAGATACCCTTCACAGATGACTATTTATAAGATTGATCTATCCTGAAAGTTTCATAAAGATTGAATTATATTTAGCGAAGTTATAGCAGTTTGAATTTTCCTGTATTACTATGGAGCAATATGCGCTGCATTTATTACTATGGCAATATATGGCTATGGAACAACATGCGCTTTTTACCAATTCAGCCACTACTGTTTTGCTAGGATTTGCATGAAAATTTAAGGAATGGTAGGTATCATGAATATCTTTCAGAGTCGGTTCAGCTAGTAGTGTCAGTAATCGTAAAACAAAATAGTGGCTGTTTTAAATGCGAAGATTGAATAATTTTGAGTTATTTTTTCCCAACTCCAACGTTTAAGGTGCATGCCTTAAACACTTGATTCAATTTAATGAATGACTGAAGATGAGTAATTACAATTTATACTCATAAGTGAAACAAGTCAAGGAGGCGGGAGAGAGCTCCTAGCAAAAGGGCTTTGTAACTATTCTAGGATTCGAAAAAATTGGCCATTAATCGATGATAACAGTAATGGAGAGTGGCCCCTGAAAAAATTCATCAAACGTAGCCGATATGAGTATGAAATGAAAGTTTTCATGGGAGCTTTTCAAAACAGTTCTTAAACTGTCAGTTTTTGCTTGATTGGGGGCACGGGGGGAAATACATGTAAAATGTGTTTCCTCCCCCGCGAATGGACACCTGAAATAAATATAACAATAACAATAATCTCAGAAGTCGAAATTCGTTCAACTTTGTTAATAATAGTATGATCTTCGAATTTCATATTTTCTCCAATAAAATCGTCTTTGACGTGTTTCTTGATTTTATTCGATCTGGTGACTGCGTTTTGTAAATTGAATACAAACCCTTCTGACATGAGCGTAAGTCTGTTTACTCAACTTGTTTATTGTGAGATTCATCACATACATCAGTGAACCTTTGTACCAAATTTCATCCAAATCGGAGCTATACTTTGGTCAGAATAGAAATCACGATTTTTCGTCTAAGATGGCTGCCATTTTGTTTTTGCCGGGCTGATCTAGCTGGTTCACGAACCTGACCGAGATATTTACCCAATACACCTTTCCTGAAAATCGGAGTAAAATTGCAACCTCTAGCGTGGTCACAAATTTCGTTATATCCCACATATATATATATATATATATATATATATATATATATATATATATATATATATATATATATATATATATATATATATATATAAATATATATATATATATATATATATATATATATATATATATAAATATATATATATATATATATATATATATATAAATATATATATATATATATATATATATATATATATATATATATATATATATATATATATATATATATATATATATATATGTATATATATACAAGATACTCTCCGCAATAGGTAAATTTCTCTCGAGAAATTTACCTAAAATCCACAATATTTTGTCACTTTTGCCTCTGGTCACTTCTTTCGAAAATAAAGCGCAGCTTTAGGACCTGGATAAGAATATTTCAATCAAAACCCTTTATTTTATCTTTCTCATGATCATATTTAATTGATAAATCAAAGTTTATTTCCATGCATAGGGGAGCTAGTTAAAGAGCTCTAAAAGTTTTTATAGCGAAACTTGCAAAATATTTTGGATCCACCTACCTAAGTCGATTGTATGTAGCATTAGAAAAGCTGCTGCAAATACATCTGGATGAAAGGATCGACATATACAAAGCTTAGGAAAGACAGGTTGTGATTGTGAATCTTTGGAAGTTTCCCGCCGCACTTTGCGTCGCACTAACATATCGAAGGGTTTGAAAATATTGTATACATGGGTGGCAAAGATCCAAAGTACTCCAGTCCAGACTATGTTACCGGCTTAAATGAGGTCATTGACCAAACAAAGCGATATCACGTCCAGTTTACTCTCACTACCAATCGAGCAGTGATACTCAAAACTAATTAGTCAGTTCTGCCACATGCTATATATTAAGTGCTTCTCAGATCAAAATGAAAGTAGGTCCCTGCAAGTAAGATAGCAACAATTTACTTAGATTAAAAATTTAAAAAAATTTGTTATATAAAAAGTATGTTTTGTAAATTTGACGTTTTTGATCATAACACCCGAAAGAAATCTTTAAAAAAAATTCAAAGTTTAGTGTATCTATAAAAGCTTCGGGCACTATGGAAGCCTGTGACAAGCAAGGTTTAAAAAAAAATTTAGAGAAAATAAGTAAGCCGGCTTCAAAACGTATTTAAAAGGGTGGAAAAAAGTTTATAACTTGTAACCATGATTTGACTCCGATTCTATAAACATTATACCACTGAGTGGTCCACGCGATGCTCTAAATTCAAACAATATTCAATCAAAAAACTAGTAAACCAGTATCAATCAGATATAAATTACTAAATAAAAGCAG
Source organism: Odontomyia ornata (assembly GCA_963969285.1). NCBI lineage: Eukaryota > Metazoa > Arthropoda > Insecta > Diptera > Stratiomyidae > Odontomyia > Odontomyia ornata. The sequence goes on from OZ017738.1 coordinate 360,717,334, forward strand.
TTAATTGTAAAAGCAAGAAAACGCCAAACAATGCTATGAACAATAATTTATGATTAAAAATAACAAAAGAGTGTAGTTTTAGCTTACAACCAATAAAAAACAAATTAATTCTAATAAGCATCATCAAAGAAGCTTCAACTTATCCTAAAAGAACAATATTACAATATTCTAGACTAACATGTTAAACTTATCAATAACACGAAAATGAGCTGGAACAAAAAACAATAGAGAAAAACCATAAACGACCATGAGTAATTTAGTAACTACCATTTAGCCACCAAAGCCTATACTGCTTCGTCTCAGCTCGACAAGTCTCAACTAACTTGCAAATGAGTATCTCAATTGAAACCATTGATCTCGCGAGCTCAAATTAGAAGGATATGCCATCTTTTTATTGGTGGTTCATCTACAGGGTGCGGCAGCATAACTTCCTTTTTTGGAATGTCCGCCCTTAAAGTGCTAACTGTTATAGCGCGGCGCTAGTAGTCTCATTCGAGAGAGGTGATTTTAAAGTTTTGCTCATCCCTTGGTTAGTCGCTATCATGCGTTGGAACAGTGCGGAGCGTGCATTTACCGTTGAAGCGTACTTTTCGAACGGAAAGTCGGTGATTGCAACCCAGCGTGCCCTTAGACGTCACTTCAACGTCGCTCCGTTAGGCCGTGTCCCGGACCGAAAATCAATTCTTTACTGGGTTAAATCCTTTCGGAATACCGGAAATGTGACGCGAAGAAGAAATGAAGTCCCACGGCCCGTCAGCTCACGTGAGAACATCGAGGCAGTAAGAGCTTCAATGTTGCGATCTCCGTGGCGTTCTGCGCGGAAGCATGCGTCTGCCCTTGGGATATCTGATCGTTCTTTACGGCGACTTCTTCACAATGACCTTCATTTCCATCCCTACAAGTTAGCAACTGCGCAGGAACTCTCCGAACGTGACTTCGATTCTCGAAGAAATGCATGTGAAGCGCTTCTCGAAAACGTCCCTGAAGACGCGATTGTGTTTTACAGTGATGAAGCTCATTTTCACTTGAATGGATACGTTAACAAACAAAACATGCGCTATTGGGCTGCCAACAATCCTCGAGAACTCCATCAGAGGCCTCTGCATTCGCCAAAAGTGACTGTTTGGTGTGCCATTTCATCAGTTGGGATTGTTGGTCCATGGTTTTTCGAAGAAAATCAGTTGACAGTAACAGTCAATTCCAATCGTTATGTGAGCATGCTCCAGGATTTTTTTTGCCACGACTTGATGAAATGGACTTAGGGGACATGTGGTTCCAACAAGACGGAGCAACAGCTCACACTTCAAGGGCATCAATGGCCGTTTTGAGGGACCACTTCCCAGAGCGACTCATCTCCCTCAGGGGTGATTTGCAGTGGCCAGCGCGCTCCCCCGATTTGAGCCCATGCGACTTTTTTTTGTGGGGTTTTTTGAAATCCCGCGTTTACACCAATCGCCCAAGGACCCTGGAAGACCTGAAGGCCAACATTCAGGAAGAAACGGCCAACATACCCATCGCTATGCTCGAAAAAGTGATGAGAAACGCCAGAATTCGGTTTGCTCAGTGTATAGACAATGGAGGACGCCACCTTTCAGATATGATATTTAAAACCGTGTGAGATAAAACTTTACATGTCAAACAACAGTATAAAAAAAAATAAAAAACAAGTACCGCTGAAAATTTGTTTTGTTGAATTTTGAAAAAAGAAAGTTATGCTGCCGCACCCTGTATATATATTGGGCACCATCAGAATTAAAAACGTAACGATTCTTCTGCGAAAACACAAATGTTTCTGGAGGAATGAAGCCAGTGGTGAGACAAGTCTCTATGTACCCGTTGGTTGGATGGAAGAGCTGCAAGTCGCAGGGATTTTTACTCACAATTACAGACTTTGTGATATAATTTCGAACAGGCTTCAAAATGAGTGTATCGACTCTCGTCACACTGGCAGTTTGATAAATTCTTCAATTCTATATATAATGTTTTCAACCTATCTCAGACTTTCTTTGCAAACCAGTACATGTGAAAAGATATCAGCGTTCGAAATCTCGAAGCATTTACATTCCAAAATTGGTCTAACCAGAGCTTTGTAATAGATAACTCAATGTATCTGGAGTCAAAGAGCCGTCGAGGGACAAGAACACTTTACGCACTTTACTGAGTCTGGTTTTGACATGTCCATAACAGTGCAGACACTGATTGAGATAAACACCGAGATATCGATTTGTGTGGAACCTGTTCTGAACTTTAATAGCCATACCATAATGTGGAAATCTTTCCGATCACGTTTCATGTCAGCCTCAGTGTTGTCTAAAACAAAGTTGTTTTATTTCATTCGCCAATCGCGAGTGTACGCCTGCACCTTTTTGAAGGTTCTTTCGAACAACTAGTGCTTATTATTAGGTTATCAGCAAACGCCACAAATTATTGCGTTGGCGACATATTAAATTCAAAGCAGTTCAATCGATTGCGAACGAATATGGAGGAAAGCAGAGGCGCAGTAACTGTTCCTTGCTGTACGGCCTTCAAGACCTTAAAATCGTGCATTATCGTTATATTTCCATCAGTAACAAAAAATAATTTCCAGTAAAACAAATTGTCCATCATGGCGAGATCGTGCCTGGGCATCTTGTTCTGAAGGAGGTTAGAAATTAGTCCATCCAACCAAACCACAGCAAAAGCATTTCCCATATCAATGAAATATTCTCGATTGTGTTCCTAGATATTCTCTATTGTCTAGTTACCAACAAATGCCGGTGGTTACTTTTGCTATTGCATATATGGTTGAATAACTGCCACGGAAACCAAACTGATATTTTGGCATCAACTCATATTTTTCAATGTTAACATTTCATGCTTTTTTTCAGTGTCACTACCAACATCTGGCTAATCTGATTGGGCAATGACTTTTGGGTTCAAAAATTCCTTTTCTTTTTAGGGTTTTGTAAAATAATTTTACAAAACCCTACTAGTTTCGCGACCAGTCTGCCCGTCGGTCCGTCCGTCCGTCCGTGTGTCACAGCAGTTTTTGTCGGAAACTACTAGTTTCGCGACCAGTCTGCCCATCTGTCCGTCCGTCCGTCCGTGTGTCACAGCAGTTTTTGTCGGAAACTACTTAAGCTAGAAACATCAAATTTTGTGTGTAGGTGTAAAGTGGTGATCTCTTCAAAGTTCAAATTTTTATAAGGTATTTAAGGGGGGTCTCCCCATACAGGAGAGTGACCCCCCGAAAAAAAATTTCATTGAAGGTAGCCGATATGGGTATCAAATGAAAGGTCTTCATGAGAACTTTTCAAAACAGGTCTTAGTTTGGCAAAATTTGCTTCGAGGGGTGCACAGGGAGGGGAAATACACGAAAAATTTGTGTCCCCCCCCCCTCGCGATTGGACACCTGCGATCCGAAAAATCTGAAAAAAATCTGGAATGTAGGCCTTGGTGAGTACAACAACAACAAATACGTGAGAAGTCCCAACTCACTCAACTTTGTTAGTAATAGTATGATTTATCGATTTTATGTTTTCTTGAATAAAATCTTAATGGTACCCTTAAATTCAATGAAACGTAGATGTCTATTTATAAGGTTGATCTATCCTGAAAGTTTCATAAAGATTGAATCATATTTAGCGAAGTTATAGCAGTTTGAATTTTCCTGTATTAGTATGGAACAATATGCGCTGCATTTATTACTATGGCAACATATGGCTATGGAACAACATGCGGTTTTTACCGACTCAGACACTACAGTTTGGCTAGGATTTGCATGAAAATTTCAGGAATGATAGGTGACATGCATATCTTTTAGAATCGGTTCAGCTAGTAGTATCAGTAATCGTAAAACAAAATAGTGGCTGTTTTAAATGCGAAGATTGAATAATTTTGAGCTATTTTTTTCCACCTTCAACGTTTAAGGTGCATGCTTTGAACACTTGATTCAATTTAATGAATGACTGAAGATGAGTACCTACAATTAATACTCATAAGTGAAACAAGTCAAGGAGGCGGGAGAGAGCTTCTAGCAAAAGGGCTTTTTAGCCATTCTAGGGTTCGAAAAAATTGGCCATTAATCGATGATAACAGTACAGGAGAGTGGCCCTTGAAAAAAAAAATACTTCAAACGTAGGCGATACGAGTATGAAATGAAAGTTTTCATGGGAGCTTTTCAAAACAGTTCTTAAACTGTCAGCTTTTGCGTCAGTGGGGGCACAGGGGGGAAATACATGAAAAATGTGTTTCTTCCGTCGCGGATGGACATATGAAATAATTATCAAGGGAGATATTTATGAGTATAACAATACCAAAAGCCTCAGAAGTCGAAAATCGTTCAACTTTGTTAAAAACAGTATGATCTTCGTATTTCATATTTTCTCCAATAAAATCGTCTTTGACATGTTTCTTGATTTGATTCGATCTGGTGACTGCATTTTGTAAATTGAATACAAACCCCTTCTGACATGCGCGTAGGTCTGTTTACCCAACTTGTTTCAAGATGCTTTGGCCTTTTTCCAATGATTCGGGAAATTTGAATTGTTCCACGAGTTGTTGAGCAATATGCAATAATTTCTAATAACAACCTCCGACAAATATCATGGCGCAATATTGGAAATACCGTCAATACTAACTTGAAGATTCGACATATTCACTCTTGATTTCTTACGGAACATATTATTAACTCTTATGCATACGATATCTGGACCTTATGGGCTGGTACCCCTCAGTTTCTTCGCCCATCAGTCGATAACTTCACTCCTGTAGTATAAACAGATTAAATTTTGAACATTCTTAAGTTATAATTTTAACAAGGCCAATAAGGGATGGTTTTTGTCCAGAAATCTCTGATAAATATTGTTGGCGGGTGGAAATGAAACGCTTGTCAATATTTTCAATCTTGTAATGATTGATGATTCAGATCCTTCCATATCGTTTCAATGTTTCCTCTTGGGAAAAACTTTCTCAATGGTTTCCAATATAAGTTTTTATAGCTTCGCCAAATGAAGATCTATTTCATCACAAACTTAACCACTACTCGTATATGCTTCATGCACATTTTATTCTATTCTATACGTACTTGTAAATGACCCAGTTATTTTCAGAAATGACTCGACCTAAGGGCAATTGACTAGCAAGAGTGATGTAGAACTTAGCTCACGATAGAAGGAAATTACAATCTACACTGGCAGCTCTAAAAGTATTTGCGGTCAAAGCAGCCACGGGAGAGGCAATAATAAACCTTAACCTTTCTGCATAACCCCAACATTTTTGAAATTTCAAAGTTAGGTCAAAATTGCAGACAGACATTCTAAGTCGCATGCAGCCAGGAGAAGAAAACGTGTTCAAAACGTATGTTTAGGAAGTATATATTTGAAAGCATTGGTAATACCATTCCAAAACAAAACTGAACAAACTGAGCATTCGCGGAAGAAGAGTGAAGCATAAACATTATTGGACTTTAATTTACAATTGCCAATTATGACTTGAACGGTGGCGCATAATTAAATTGTAATATATGAAGATCATAAATCTTGAGCTTTTTCATGGACCCTGTAAGGCACTAGGATGCACCGTACGTAAAGATAAACATCATTCGAGTATAATTTTTGGAAATCTAAGAAAATACCCCTTGCAAAAGACTTTCCAATGCCTTTGAACATTGGTGTAAACAACAATGCAGGTTGAAATTGTTATTTTGTTTTAATAAACAATGTAATTTCCTACACTGGAATAAGTTTTCACCACAGGAAAAAGTGGCAGAATAGTTTATATATAAGATTTTATTCTAAGTGGTATATCTGGATTTTTTAGTTGCCTTATAATTTTTGCTATCAATACTTTTGGAGTTTTACTGTTTCATTAAGCACTTAACATTTACTTTTTTCAATCGACAGATTTGATAAAACAATTGCATCTTATATCCATGCAAATCATCTCATACCTTATAGTCCTCAAAGGACAGTTATAGAAACATCACAGCGTAAAAAAGCAATGGTTGACATAATCTCTATTGAAATGGAGTTGTAGAGAATTTAAGAAAAATCTGCACAATTTGAGTATTTTAAAGAAATGAGCTTAGAGCGATGAAAATTTAAACATATATTTCTTTGGAAACAAGAAAGGAAGTTAACTGACAAACTTTTCACGATTGCACTCCCCACCGTATTAAACAATACAAAACTCTATATCTTAGCTATTGTAATGGTTGATTGCGAAAGTCAAAATCACATCATCCTTTAAAAGCACTTTACCTCTTTCAATAGATGATTTATTGTCCTGAAAATATTGCCTGTCAAATGCAGAATATCATCAGACAATAAATTGTGTCCATCCTCTACGCCCTGATGATAGCCAACACTTAAATTGTATCTACAAATGTTTACTAAGTGGAAATATTACTGGGATGTCCCCAAGTACCATCCACTGAGTAGATTCAATAGGGAGGCTGCATAGAAGTAGACATGATGGAAAAAATAACTTTGTTTAATTGAATAGATGTCATATGGTTGAACGATACAAACGTGCTAACTCTCAAAAAGTAATTTTCGGTTGAATAGGTTGTCAGATAATCTCCGCCGTAAAAGGATATGTGAGTGATGCGCAAAAAGTAATTACAAGTCAATCTTTATATTTTTTCGGCACCATAATCCTGTGTAACCCCTTTTCAACTAACATATTCGCAAAACCTTTCCGTAAGCTTCCTAATTATAATCAACAACAAAAATAGCTTTTACCAAATCGTCACTTTATAGAGTAAGTATTACCCATTCATTAGATATAATTTTTCCCATAATTAGGACCCACAGGTGTTTCCTTGTACCTTAGGATAACAAGTTCTGTAAAAATGAGTAAAAATTTAATTTTAGGAGCTTGATGAATGTCTGAGATAATGAAAAGCATATTTAATTGAGCCAAAGATGATTTTTGCTCTTGGCTTTACCTTATTTAATTTTTTGATAGCAAGTTGCTCATAAAAGTTTATAAAATAGAACTTGGTTTTGTTGCACTGAAAATAGTGTTTGATTTTCTAGTATTTTGAGCAGTGTTCATATAAAATATTCTCTTTCTTTTATTTGTATCATGATTTAAGCTCCTGAAGCTTCATTACTTAGATCCATTACTTCTCTTAGAAAGTGCGAATCGTCCTTTCAGCAATTCCAAGATGTAAAGTCTTCAGCCATGCCAGCGAACCGTACCCTTAACGTTTAAAGGTCAGAACAATTATTGTCTACTCCGTGGCGGCTGCTGGCTGGCCAGCTAGTTCTGAGAGGAGTACAGTCGTGGGTCTTATCATGAACAACGTACGCTCATGACGATTTTCAGCTACCGTCCAAAGTACCAATCTCAAAACACATCCAACATTTTCCAAAAGGAAGCTTAAAATTTTACTCTACTGTTCCTTTTGCAGGGTAACCAACACTTAAACCTGATCACAACATTGAAGTTGCACGTTTCCAATCTACATAACTACGCATTGCTAGACATACTCTACATTAATCCAAAATAAAACAACCTATGCTAACTGAAATTTATAAACGACGAAACTGGGAAACGAACCGAAAGCGCTGTAAAGTTTACGAGTACCCAAAATTTGTAGTTTTACTGAGGGCTGCGCCTTAAGCAAAACAAAATTTTTCAATCCAAGGTATAGTATGTAAACGCAATTTTGGAACGGAAGTTTTTGTTTGGTAAGTGATTTGCGATTTTGTTTCGTAGCAAAATTTTAAATATTCAAAAATTTTTCTAAGTGTAGTGTGTGTATCAATTTCAATTCAGAAGAAACAATGGTTTTAATTTAATTTTATAAGGGTTTTTAGAGATTGTTGAGGCAATTTGAAATGCCAAGAAATTGCTCCTGCCAGAAAGGCATTATAAAATAGTTAATAACTCACGTCTTTTGAATATTAAAGGTTGACTCATATACATATTCTAAACAAGTTGGGTTAAACAGACCTACGCTCATGTCAGAAGGGTTTTGTACCCAACTTCTCAGAAATGCAGTCATAAGCAATGAATAACGTCAAGAAATATGCCAAAGAGATGTGCACGTTTAGAAGAAAATTCATTGTTTTTCTACTTTCAACGGTCACCATGTTTTTGCAAACCGACAAAAATCACTCAAATCATGAATTCTCAAAAATATTAATGTTATTGACCTTATTGGAAGATTTCAAGAAGATCAAGTCAAAAATGCAGTGACTGATTCAATGGAAAGTCCATAAAATACCAAAAACATGTGTTATTGTTGTTGTAATTGGAGAAATTTCAAACGGCTATAGCTTCCGTGTATATTATTCGATTTTCATCAAACAAACAAAGTTTAAGTACCCTTAGTAGGACTACGCAAATATCGAATTTTGTTCAGTTTAAGGGTACCGATGCGATTTTATTTGGGAAAATGTGAAAATCGAATATCATACTATTATTAACACAGTTGAGCGAATTTCGACTTCTAAGGTATTTGTTTTTGTTGTACTCATAAACACCTACCTCCATAATTTTTTTCAGATTTTTTGGATCACAGGTGTCCAATCGCGAGCGGGGGACACAAATTTTTCGTGTATTTCCCGTTCCTGCGGATCCCTCGAAGCGAAAAGTATCAAATTAAGACCTGTTTTGAAAAGATTTCATCAAGGCCTTTTATGTGATTCCCATATCGGCTACCTTTGATGAAATTTTTTTTTCGGGTGCCACTCCCCTATATGGAGAGACCCCCTTTAATACCTTATAAATTTTTTTGCAGTTGAACTTTATAGAGAGCACCACGTTACACCGTCATACAAAATTTGATGTTTCTAGCTTAAGTACTTTGCGAGAAAAAGTGCTGTGACATACGGACGGACAGACAGATCGTGATTTTAGTAGGGTTTTGTAAAAGTATTTCACAAAACCCTAAAAACAAGCTCGGGAAACCAAAACACGGTTGTTATGTTTTCAATTCGCTGTTTTCAGTATGTTGACGGCATTGCTCGAGTTATCATGAGAACATATCCATGTTGCATAACATTTTCAAAATGTTCATCAAAATTTCTACATATTTGTAGTGTCTGTGTCCTTTGCAAACGCGTATCATTACAGTATCAGGTATTTTTATTGCTGTTATTGGCAAATTTTCAATCGTAACTTGGCTTTTTGTGGCTCGGCTCTAATAAAATTTTCAAAAATTATGCGCTCAATATCATGCAATTCAGATGATGTTTTCCAGCAAAATCAAGGATGGTCTTTGGATCATAGTCGAAAAAGTACAAAATGTACTATCATTCACAACGTTGATCAGACCTTGACCTCTGAGGTATTAGTTGGCATTTTACCCATAAAAGCTAATTTCCTAAATTTTTCCTTTTCACATTTTTCGAATGATAGGGTTCCAATCGCGAGGGGCAGACACACATTTTCCATACATTTCCACTCCACTTGCAACCCTTGAAGAAAAAAGTATCAGTTTGGGACCTGTTTCAAAAAATTTCCTTTAAGATCCCTCATTTGATGCTGACTTTAGGTACTTGCGGTAAATAGAAATTTGTTAAGGGTCACCTCGAATATGGGGGATCCCCCTTAAAAAACCTTATAAAAATTATTGTATAATAAAAATTTTAAGAGGGCCCACTTTTGACCCACTCACCATATTTCGTGTTTCCAGCTTATAGTATTTGCGAAATAATTTGCTATGACACACGGACGGTCACCACATAGGGATGTTTTGCTGATCTAGCTAGTCAAAATTATTTATTAAGTTTTTTTTACTCCTAGGAGTTGCTCTAGTTAACTATAAGCTATAATAAATTTTTTTTAAATGAATAATAGGAATAATGACAAAATATTTGGAAAAATATAATAAAAATATATTTTAGTAATTTACAACTTCGATATTTATTATTTTCTTACACAAAATGTTATAAAATTTATGTAACTATAATGCTTAAGCGCTTCATGGTTCTTTATCCAGGATTGATGAAAAATCTTCTACTTGTGCTACCATCATTGGTATTTCCAAACCCAGCTTCCGCTACATCCACTATTAGACCAATTTCACATCTAATCTTCTCTGGAATGTTTTTTTTCCTCTCTTTAACAATAATTTTGTCAACGTCATATCTTAACTGCCACTTTTTTTACAGTGAGTTTGTATGAGAGGTATAATATGCTCTCAAATAAACAAATTTTGGCGTCCAAAGTGGATAATCGGAATGGAAGTGTGTCTGTACCAACATCTTATGTTAAATCGTTGAATTCTTTCAATGCTACTCCAGAAATGTAGCACCTCATTGTTCACGTGGTCTGTATGGCGGCATTACATACTTTTGCGTCTACCATTGTCAGTATTATAGTATGTTTTATAGAATATGACTTTTCCGACTGTATCGTAACCAGAATTTTTTAGCAAAATTTGATGCTTTATTGTGGAAAAATCTTACCTTATATTTTATTCGAAGTATTGTCCATCGGAAGCAACAACATTTCCCCATCTTTCAGGCAATTTATGAATCCCGTCTCAAAAAATGAATCTATCCAATTTTGGATGCCTTGCTCTGAAGTGAAACGTATTCCGGTGAGGGAATTTTGCATCGAGCAAAATAAATGAAAGTCAGACGGAGCAAGGCCTGGACTATAAGGCGAGTGGGCCAAAACTTTCCATGCACTATTTTCCAAATAGTTTTTCATGGGTCTTGCAACATGCGGCCGTGCGTTGTCATGATGAAAAATTTTAGCCTAGTGTCTAGTCGCATATTCTGGTCGTTTTTCGATGATGGCACGCTTCAAACGTATTAATTATGTTTGGTACAGGTCATTTGTGATTGTTTGACCCAATTTCAACAACTCGTATTATAACGGCCCCTTCTGATCCCACCAAATACACAGCATAACCTTGGCGCCATGGATATTTGGCTTTGCTGTTGATTTGGCTGGTTGGTCGGGCTTCACGTGTGACTTTTTACGCTTGAGATTGTCATAATGGATCCAGTTTTTATCCCCAGTCACGCCCCGATGCAAAAATGATTTCTTTTTATGGCGCTCAAGGAGCATTCAGACATACAGAAGCGCCGTTCAACGTCTCTCGGCTTCAACTCATAGGGGACGCAATAAACTTGCCTCTGAATGTATCCGGCGGCTTTCAAACATTACGAAATGGCTTGCTGAGTCACCCCCTATAATTTGGCAAGTTCGTCTTGCGTTTGACCGATCCTCATCGAGTAGCATCTCCAATTCTTCGTCTTCAAACTTTTTTAGCTGTCCTGGGCGTTCTTTGTCTTTGATGTCAAAATTGGCACTTTTAAAGCGTTAAAACCATTTAAAACGCTGTATTTTCACTAAAATATTGTCGCTATAAACTTCTTTAAGCAAACAATGACGTTCCGCAGCAGTTTTCTTTGCAAAAAAATTACCCAAGAGAACCTCCCGCAAATACTGTCTTTTTCTCCAATTTTCGAAGTTATTCATCGTGAAAAATAATAATGATGCACACAAGATAAAATAGTTTTGTTGACTGATTTTGATAGCTGTCAAATATATCTTCAAAATGACATATATATAAAGTTCGAGCTTTCACGATATTTGTTAGTACGTACATCTAGCGTCAAATTCTGGTTATTAAGTTGTACACCCAATAGAGGTTTTTTTTGGGGGCGTTAATGGCATTTTCTATATACTCAATTTCTTCTTAGGTAACATCCACAGTTTCTTTAATGAATCTAATTCTAATGGGACGGTACTATTACGGTGAGAATAGGGTTGGATTTTGCAATCTATTTTGTACCATATACTAAACGAACTGGTACAAAGCTGCTTTGAAAATGTTACTTTCTGTGGCGTAATTCTCCATCTTTTATTTGAATTGCGCATGATGTGATCCATCACAGCCCCACTAGCAAAACAGCTCTAATGAGTCACATTTATCTAGTCTTAGATCACGTAAAATATCATTCAAATACGTCAGTACGTAATGTTGTTGCGGTATGTTTTAATAAATATTGAAGATTTACATGGGCGCAAGTTTCGGTCACTTCGTATGACTGTTTTGGCGGATAGCGGTTACTTTCTGCTTTTTGTAGGATACTGTAACTAGAATACAACATTTTACTGGCACTTCTTATTATTACATATTGTCGTCGAGTGAGGTCAGCGTCCACGAATATAGAAAGTGCCAATAAAGGTGTTTTTTTTCCTTTGTCATCTTGTACTGTTTTGTATGATTTTTTCAACTTTGTAGCTCTTGTTAGGGATTTTATAGTCTGCTTAAGTATACTTGGAGCATTTTTCTTTCAGATCATTGTAATTTTGTTTGTGCAGCATGTATCAATATATCATTATCCGCTATAATACGCAAAGTTTCAGTTTTCCTTCCCTTGCTTCTATCGCTCAGCTCATTACATACCTTTGATGGTCGAACTGAACTTTTAAGCTTCATTCTCGGTATTTCGAAAGTATTTTTTAGCCATTGGTCATCTAGCTTCCGTTTTATTAGTTTTATTCACGTTTGTTTAAATGCCGACTTATAATGGGAAAACTTGTGCTTCATCGCCTTGAGTTCATTTTTGTAATAGTTTTTGCTGGATCCAATCCAATTTTTAAGTAATTTAATTTTTTACAAAACTAGGCAAATATTGCTCTTTAATTTTATCAAAAAGTGATCTACGAGTTACTACTTTAACAGTTGAGTGACCGGGTGACCCAGAACCAAATAATTACAATCAAATATAGAGTAATTTCCAAATATATATTTTTATATTGGTCTGTCATCTTTGGCAAAAAAAGGAGTCGGGTATGGATGGCTAATTAGGTCGTAATCATTTCATATGAACTATAACCTGTCATTATCAATTAATATAACAACCAAGAAGAAACCCGAAATACAACAGAAACTTTTTCACAGTTAAAATTGAATTAGAAATTTTAAGAATTTTAAACTATATTTTCAAACGTCAAATAACAATATCCTGGCAAAAAACACAGCTTTATATTTAAAAAATATGTGTTTGAACCTCCTTGATCAACATTCATAACAATATTTTGAAAGAAGTCAGTAGCCACGCTTACATTTTACTTTTTATCAGATGCTATAACACTTACGAAACGCAGGAGATACGTACAGCTGAAGGATGACTAACCTCCAGCCATTATCCTCTAGTCATTCGAGAACTATAGGAACCAGCTTTATTTTGCTTTCGACGACTTCTTATAATTTGATTTTTACCCGACTAGATCAGCAAAATAACCGTATGTCGGCTGGACAGACAGGATACGATTTTAATAGGGTATTGTGAAATCATTTTAAAATACACTAAATAAGATATTCCGTGCCTTTAATTTCTCCCTTTTCCGTTTCTAGCGTTTTGTAAAATATTTTTTTTGCATCTTTCCGTCGATCTTTCCGTCCATCCATCCATTCGTCAGTACGTTTTGCAAGTTTCTTCTCGGGCCTTCGCTTCCAGCAACAAGTACCTCCAACTGTTTTGGTATATTGACCCAATCCTCCGATTCCGAAATTCGAGCAGCGAATTTTCGTCGACGGTGTCAGATCAGCGTTCCCTCGGTTTCCCTACTATTCTCTGCTCTTCTGTTCTTCCAACGAATACCTTTTTGGGTATCCATTGATCGTCCATACAATTTACGTGGCCCGTTTATTGCAGCTTTCGCAATCTTGCAATCGTTGCGACCTTCAGGCCGTCAAAAATTTCATGCAGCTCATGATTGTATCAAATTTGCCATTAGTCCCCGTCTAGCTTCACTCCAATTATTTGTCTCACAGCCCGTCTTTCGAAGGTATTCATATGTTCTAGGATGCTTGGGTTAGAGTCCATACTACACATTCATAGCATAACACAGGTCTTATCACAGATTTGTATGTATTATTTGAGCTTTGTTTTCTTATGTATGCAACTGTTCCTCAAGATCATCAAAACTGAATAAAATATTTTTTTTTGCGTACTGCATTTTTCGTTCTCGCTATTTCGGCTCCTAAATACGCAAATTTGCCCCTATTTTAAAGGATATTCTAAAATAATCTTAGAATACCCTGCTAACATTGCGTGTTGTCTGTCCATCCGTCTGTCCATCCGCCTGTGTATCACAGCAAGTTTTCTCGTAAACTATTTAGGCTAGAAATATGAAATTCGGTGAGTACGTTTAAAGTGATGACCTCTTAAAAGAATCAATATAAAATAATTTTTATTAGGTATTTAAGGGGGTCTCCCCATAAAGATGAGTGGCCGCTGACACTTTTTGCTTCAAAGAGTGTAGGCGGAGAGGAAATCTACAAAAAAACTTTTTTCCCCCTTTGTGATTGGGCACTTTTGATTCAAAAAATCTGAAAACAATCAAGGCAGTAGGTCTTTACAAGTCCAAGGCTAACAAATACATAAGAAGTAAAATTTCTATCGAATTTGTTAAAAATAGTACCTTATATGAATTTTACACTTTCTTCTATAAAATTGAAAGATGACCGGTAAATTTTCCAGAAACTTGTTTTTGAGCTCTGAAAGGCCAAGTTACAGTCGATTGAAAATTTATCAATTACAACAACGATTAGACGTGATACTTTGTCTTTTCACAGCTTCCTCACTGGTCTCCGCCCTTCAGGGTATCCATTGTTTGTCCATACAATTCACATGGCCAGCCCATTGCAGCTTCGCAACCTTACAATCGTTGATACCTCCAGCTCAACGTTGTATCAAATTCACCAATGATCTCCGTCTAGTTTCGGCCTAATTATCAGCATCAGGCTGTCCTGTTGATTAAAGGTGTTCAATATGTTTGCAAATACTTGAGTTAGGGTCCATATTATACGCATAGTATAGCACAGATCTTATCACAGATTTGTAAACTTAGAGCTTTGTTCTCCTAGTATGTAGCTGGTCTAAAAGATCGTCCAAACTGAACAAAAACATTTATTTACGAGCTGTATTATTCGGCGTATTTCGTTTCTTTCATTAGTGGCTCTCGTAGTTTTGAAGTCCACATTTTCGATATTGTATTCACTAAGTGGGATATTATGGGTGTTTGTGGTATTTTTTCTCAACCGCATCATGAGCTCTGTTTTATTCTCATTGATTTCTTGCCCTACTTATTTTGTTTCATTGTCGAGTTTCAGGAAAAGTCTTTTTGGCAGTTTTCAGTGACTATGACAAGATGTTGATGCCATTGCATAGGCCACGACTTGACCTGACTTGTATAGCATCGTACCTCTTGTATCGACAGGAAGCTTTCTGATGACATATTCCAGAGCCCGATAGAATAGCAATGGGGCCAACCCATCTCCCTTATTTCGTTCGATATTTCTGTCAAAGGCGTCGGTTAGTTAGTTATTGATGTCGATTTTATTGTAATTTTAGTAAGATGAACCAATTCGGCTGAGATACCATAGCAAAGCATTACATGGTAGAGTACATTACGATCAACACTATCGTCTGTTGTTTAAAATCAACGAATATTTGTTGTACGTCTATATTGAGCCTCTAGCATTTCCCAAGTACCTGCTTGGCAGTGAACAATTGGTTTATTGTCGATCTACCTGCTCTTAAAACAACTTGACCTGATTTTGTTTTCTAAGACCTTGGAAAATATTTTGTATGCCATGCAGAGCAGTGATATGCCTCTATAGTTTTTGCACTGTATTCTGTCAGCTTTTTTGTGGATGGGGAATATAATTGGTTGGTTTCACTCGTTCGGCATATGTTCTAGTTGCTTAATGAACTAGATGACTTCGTGGATGCCTTTCTGAACTACGCTGCTACTAATTTTGATGAACTCCACTGCCTGGCGCTTTATTATTCTTTTGGGCCTTAATGGTGGAGCAAAATTTATCCAGAGTTGGTGGGGCCAATGAAAGCTCCTCGGGAATACCTATAGGCTCCGATATTCTGCAGCTGTGCGGAGGATTAAGGAATTTCCCGTAATACGATGCCCACCTTTCCTTCATCCTAGTTTCATCAACGATAATGTAACTTATGTCATCACGACAGAGGGTGGCCTTGGGCTAATAGCCTTGTTTCAAGCTTTTCACTACGTTGTATGCTTGTCTTGTGTTATTTTTCGACTACCACGCTTAGGGTAGTCGCCATCACTCGTGTGTGTTTAATACGTGCGATGGCCTGATGAGAATTAGCACACACGTCGAAACCATCTTCTTCTAACATTTTTCTTCTCTAACAATTTTCCAGAACAAATATTAATGCAACTCAATTAAGCAGCTACATGCAACCAATTTTCATGAGTAATTAAGATTAGTGTTCACATTTCACAAGTTCCATACAAGACTTCTGCTGGGCTGGGATCGTCTACATTTGAAGAAGTGCTAGAACAGTGATGGCTCATGGGTTCTTGGATACGAGGTGCAAGAAGGTGTGCAAAATTATTCTTACCATTAAATCTTAAGCTTAAACAGATAAGAAATATAGCGCACGCATACACTGTACGATTATATGAGAGCAAAACATATAAAAACATTCTCTACATTACAAACTCCAAGTTGATGAAAAAACATTGGATAGTTAGTTAAAATTAATAATTTTTTCTACGCAAATTTGTGTTGTTCTAAAATATTTTTTTATTGGAAAGCCATCAGGCCTTCCTGAAGATGACTCAAAAGAGTCGAAACACGTCCGTCCAATAAAAAAATGCAAGGCACGGTGGCTTTTGAAGAAAAAAAGATAACTGGCCTACAGATTTCAAATAAACAATTAAATTTACTAAAATACCTTATGGAAATCAATTTAGTTCTTCAAACATCGGTAATAAAAAGCATGTGCACCCTTAATTTGATGATAAATTTACGATTGGCTAAAATTTCCTTGAAATTTTCTTTCCTAGTAGATTGAAAAATTACTAAATTGCAGAACGACTGATTTTGCCTTAAGCTAGTAAAGATCTTCATAACAAAGCATAGTGCGCTTAGAAATCCGTAGTTTTGTGCTAAAGGCAACATTTTTACTTCAAATCGCTGAGCAAATGTCATTCCCAGACTCAATGGATCCTTATAAAGCTAAAATGCAAGAGGAGCTTCAAAAAATGCTTACCCTTATCTTGGAAATTAATGTTTTAATTTATGAAAAAACTCACATAATCCTCTTTTCAATTAATGTGAATGCCTCTCTTTATTATGAATAGCAAAATGAGTGCAAAGCCTTTACTACCTGAAATATGAGAGTGCTAGAGGTGCGAAGTACGAGTATACATTCGTCTTTATGATAGCTGTTTAAAAAAAACCTAGAACACGATTTTTGAACTTACCCTTGTAACTCATCCTAATATATGTCAATGTCAATCACATGGAAGAAAAACATTTAAATTTCAATTATCTTTACAAGCATCGTCACCATCATTTTTATTTTATAAATATCCACTAGTTTAGGCATTCATCAGCAATTCTGTTGACATCCATACGAAGGATTAAATTGCTTTTCATATCATTAGTTTGGTTTAGTCATGGAGCTTTCAATTCAAGTGAATGTTATAATGAACGACATGGTGATGGGGATCCGTCCGTCATTCATTTTTATGACAAGGGATACTTCTCGAAAATACCCTGGGCCCATTGTTAGAATATACTATACGTACAATGAATTTATGTTATGATCTGCATATCGCTTATATGTTTTTGCTAGAAGTATTTGGTAATATATCATAAAAGAATATATTTTCTTCTAAGGATCGATTTCACGAGAAGCATCATGCATGAAGAGTTGGTCCTAGAGATGAGCTTTTAAGGATGATTTGTAGTGTGCTTGGCTCGTTGAACTATAGATATTGATTTATTGTAGCTGAGTTACAAGAATAATTTGTAAAATATTAATTGAGAGCATTTAATAATTTCCGCTTTCAATAGTTTTTATATGCTTTATGCATAAAATTTTTAAAACACTTTGGAATCCACAGACTAACTATAAATTGATGACATCATATAGACGTAACAGAACAAATTCAATATGCAAACTACAGACTTCTTCTTCTTCTTCGTATTACAGCCCCTCCTGGGCCTTTGTTTCCTGCAAACACCACCTCCAACTGTCTCGGTGCATTGGCCACGTCATCCAATTTCAAAATCCGAGCAGCGATGAACTGTCTTCGTTGACAGAGTCAGACCCGCGTTTCCTCACTTTCCCCACTAGTCCATGGCCTTCATTACTTCCAACGAATACCTTTTTGGGTATCCGTCATTCGTCCATGCGATTCATTTGGCCAGACCATTGCAGTTTCTGCAGGCTTACAATCGTTGAGACCTCCGGTTCGTCAAAAATTTCATACAGCTCATGGTTGTATCGAAGTCACCATTAATAACCGTCTAGCTTCACTTCAATTATTCGCCTTAGTACCCGTCGCCCTAGGGGGTTGAATATATTCGCGGATGCTTAGGTTAGGGTCCATGTTTCACACCCATAGCATAACACAGGTCTTATCACAGATTTGTATAGTTGGAGCTTTGTTTTCCTGTGTAAGCAGCTGGTTTTCAAGATCATCAAAACTCAATATGCTGTAATATGCTGTATTCTTCGGCGTATTTCGTCTCTTCTATTACCCGTCTTCGCTATTTTTGCGTCTAAATACAAAAATTCGCTAGCATTTTTAGGGTTTTGTAAAATAATTTCTAAAATCGCGTCCTGTCTGTCCGTCTGTCCGCCCGTCCGTGTGTCACAGCAGTTTTTCTCGGAAACTACTTAAGCTAGTAACATCAAATTTTGTGTGTAGGTGTAAGGTGGTGCTCTCTTCAAAGTTCAACTGCAAAAAAATTTTATAAGGTATTTAAGGGGAGTCTCCCCATGTAGGGGAGTGACCCCCCGAAAAAAAATTCATTGAAGGTAGCCAATATGGGTATCAAATGAAAGGTCTCGATGAGGACTTTTCAAAACAGGTCTTAGTTTGGCAAAGTTTGCTTCGAGGCGCGCACAGGGAGGGGAAATACACGAAAAATTTGTGTCCCCCCCCCCCCCTCGCGATTGGACACCTTCCATCCGAAAAATCTGAAAAAAATCAAGAATGTAGGCCTTGACGAGTACAATAACAACAAATACGTGAGAAGTCGCAATTCACTCAACTTTGTTAGTAATAGTATGGTTTATCGATTTTATGTTTTCTTGAATAAAACCTTAACAGTACCCTTAAATTCTATGAAATTCAGTACACAAATGACTATTTATAAGATTGATTAACCCTCCAAGTTTCATAAAGATTGAATCATATTTAGCGAAGTTATAGCGGTTTGAATTTTCCTGTATTACTATGGAACTATATGCGCTGCATGTATCACTATGGCAACATATGGCTATGGAACAACATGCGCTTATTACCGACTCAGACACTACAGTTTTGCTAGGATTTGCATCAAAATTTCAGAAATGATAGGTGTCATGAATACCTTTAAGAATCAGTTCAGCTAGTGGTATCAGTAATCGTAAAACAAAACAGTGGCTGTTTTAAATGCGAAGATTGGATAATTTTGAGTTATTTTTTCCCAACTTTAACGTTTGAAGTGCATGCTTTGAACACTTGCTTCAATTTAATGAATGACTGAAGATGAGTACCTACAATTAATACTCATAAGTGAAACAAGTCAGCTACTAGCAAAAGGGTTTTGTAACCATTCTAGGATTCCAAAAAATTGGCTATTAATCGATGATAACAGTACAGAAGAGTGGCCCCTGAAAAAAATTCATCAAACGTAGCCGATATGAGTATGAAATGAAAGCTTTCATGGGAGCTTTTCAAAATAGTTCTTAAACTGTCAGTTTTTGCTTCAGTGGGGCACAAGGGGGAAATACATGAAAAATGTGTTTACTCCGTCGCGGATGGACATCTGAAATAATTATCAAGGGAGATATTTATGAGTATAACAATAACAAAAACCTCAGAAGTCTAAATTCGTTCAACTTTGTTAATAAAAGTACGATCTTCGAATTTCATAGTTTCTCCAATAAAGTCGTCATTGACATGCTTCTTGACTTTATTCAATCTGGTGACTGTATTTTGAAAATTGAATATAAAACCCTTCTGACATGAGCGTAGGTCTGTTTACACAACTTGTTGATACTGTATTCCCCAAGTGTGATACTCATATTTTGTGTATTTGAGTTATTTTCCCGCGTCTGCGTCATGAGCTTTGTTTTATTTTCATTGATATGTAGTCCTACTAGTTTTGCTTCGCTATCGAGTTTCAGAAAAAGTTCTTTGGCAGTTGTTAATGAACGTGACTGAATATTGATGTCGTCCGCATAGCCTACTGCTTGGGTCGGCTTGTATAATATGCTATTAGGAATTATTGCATATTGTTGAACAACATCTTGAGCAACTCACATTTTACAAATGAGTAGAAAAAGGCCAAGGTAAGTCCGATCTTGAAGAACGGAAAAGAATCTTTATTCCTTGAAAGCAATCACTCATTCAGCTTGCTACATAACATAAGCAAGGTGTTAGAAGTGATACACAACGAAGCATTAAACGCCCATGTTGATGCCGAGTTACCAATTTGACATTTATGCCAGACATTCCACCGTACATGGGATAACGAAAGTAACCTCAGTCATCTGATGAAAACTAAATTATGGAGAATGTGTTAGAGCGTGTCTCATTGATATGGAGAAAGCCTTTGATACGGTTTGGTTGGATGGACTGATTTTTAAACTCCTTTAGGACACATTCCCCTAACATTTTGTCGACGTGATGTGCTTTTTATTATACGGGAAATCGTTTTTTTTTGTAATTTATGGAAATCTGACAACAATGTTTGACTTCAAGGTCTTGAATGATCTACAGAAAGGACTGCGCCTTTACTTTTCTCAATTTTCATACGCAAGTTATTGGATGGCTTTGATTTGAACGTAATTCTAACGCAATCATTGGCGGTGTTCACTGATGATCTTATAATTAATACGGTAGACCCAAAAAATACAATAGCTCAGAGCAATCTTCAAAAAATGTTTAATGATGTGCAGCTGTACGTAACTGGTGAATGAAAATCAATGCGGAAAAGTGCGAATAAATTTTGTTTTTGACAACGCCGCAGTGGGCAATCAAAACCTGAAACGTGGTTTAGAGGATTTTCACATTATGGCTGGTGAGGGTAGTTCAGAACGGGTTCCACATAAATCCTTTGCTCTATGCCTCTTTATTTATCCCGATCAGTATCTGTACCATACTGGACATTCAGTAAAGCACAAAAAGCAGTCATGGATCTTCGCAATAATTTTTATACGTCCATTCCTTTCAAGATATCCCGAAGGAAATCTAAACCGTCCTCTCATCGATTATAGATGTAAAATCTTGGCACGTGTCAAAGAATCGTACATATCAGGCTAACAAGTCTAGACACCCTTAGTGTACTCCAACGTGGCTGTTGGTATGCTAGCAAAATTGGAGAGGAATTTTGGTCACAGGTCTTCTGCCAGCAGACTAAAACCAAAACAAAAGTACCAGCCACCGATTCAAATGTTCGATTTAAAAACACGTCAATCAACTACTTATTAGTCGGCTTTACTTTACGTTACCTTTCGTTTCTTTCTGACCGTACATCCAGCCAAAAAGAGAGTATTCAGAATGAGACATCCTCTATCAAAGTCATGCGTCCCCAAATATTCTCCGACGCGGTGCCCGAGATACGCTACTCGAATCCAAAACTGAATTAACCCACTCTAATCAAAAATATCGAGCCAAACTACGGCACCGCGTACCGAACCGCAACCTGAAATCGACCATTTCCGGATTATATAAGCCCTACCCCCTTAGCGACACACTCACCTTCGCCAACACTACCCCTGTTTTTGAGTTCTTTTTCGGGTTAAAGGGTGACGGGAAAAAGTTGGTCAGGAAGGGAAAGGCTATATACGATATATATATATATATATATATATATATATATATATATATATATATGTATATATATATATATAAATATATAAATATATATATATATATATATATATATATATATTTATATATATATATATATATATATATATATATATATATATATATATATATATAAACATAAATATATATATATATATATATATATATATATATATATACACATATATATATTTATATATATATATATATATATATATATATATATATATATATATATATATATATATATATAAACATAAATATATATATATATATATATATATATATATATATATATATATAAGAATAGTGTTTCGTCGGTTTTCCCACTGATCTCTGCTCTTCAATTCTCTCAGCGAATATCTTTTTGAGTATCCGTTGTTCGTCCACACGATTCATGCGGCCAGTCCATTGCAGCTTCCGCAGTCTTACAATCGTTGAGACCTCCGGTTCGTCCAAATTTCATATAGCTCATGGTTTTAAGGAGTTTGCCATTGGTCTCCATCTAGCATAGCTCCAATTATTTGATCCAAGATATGACGCTGAAAGGCATTCAATATGAATGCGGATGCCTGGGTAAGGGTCCATGTTTTGCAACCCAGAGCAAATACAGGTCTTATCATAGATGTGTACGAAAAGTGTTCAAAAAATATCGCGAATTTTGTTTTTTTTCAAAAATTATTTATTTATTCATGAATATCTATTTTGTCCCCTTCAAAGTAATCCCTATGAGATATTATACACTTATGCCAACGGTTTTTCCAATCTTCGAAGCACTTCAAAAAATCATTTTTTTAAATCTTGTTCAGCTCCTCCTTCGATGCCGTCTTTATCTCGTCAAGCGTAGCGTAACGTCGTCCTTTCATGGGCCTCTTCAGTTTAGGAAACAAGAAAAAGTCACAGGGGGCCAGATCTGGGGAATACGGTGGCTGCGGCATCATAAGTGTGTTGTTTTTGGCCAAAAAGTCGCGCACAAGCAACGATGTGTGAGCAGGGGCGTTTTCGTGGTGCCAAAGCCAATTTTTGTTCTCCCACAAATCCGGGCGTTTCTGGCGGATTGCTTCGCGCAAATTGCGCATAACTTGCAGGTAATATTCCTTATTGACCGTTCTTCCCTGTGGCTAGAACTCATGATGCACGACGCCCCTGCAATCGAAGAAAACTGTCAGCAAAACTTTCACATTCGACCGAACTTGGCGCGCTTTTTTCGGTCTTGGTTCATGCGGCAGCTTCCATTGAGATGATTGAGCTTTGGTTTCCACGTCATAACCATAAACCCACGATTCGTCACCAGTTATGACCCCTTGGAGCAAATTTGGTTCGTCGCGGACAGAGTTTAACATCTCATTAGCAATGTTCATGCGTTGCTGTTTTTGGTCGCAATTGAGCAATTTTGGTACGAATTTCGCGGCGACCGGTCTCATGCCCAAATCGTTGATAAAAATCGAATGGCACGAGCCAATCGATATGTTTAGGTCCTCAGCAACTTCTCTAACGGTGATTTGACGATTGGCCAATACCATTTTCTCCACTTCATTAATTTTTTCGTCTGTTGTTGAAGTGCTCGGGCGTCCGGCACGCTCTTCGTCGTTCACATCTTCTCGGTCTTCTAAAAACATTTTGTACCACCGATAAACATTGCTTCGGTCCAAGGTAGCTTCTCTGTATGCCACAGTCAGCATTCGGAATGCATCCGCGCACTTAATTACGTTTTTCACACAAAATTTGATACACGTTCTTTGATCCATTTTTTTGAATAAGTAAAAATCGAAGATGATTGAAAACACGTGCAAGTAAAGCAGCTATCACCAATTAAGTGAACATTCAAAATGGCCGAGCTTGTCGGTATAAGTGACAGACATGAGTACCAACATAACGCCACAAAAAAATCGAAATTCGAATATACGTAACCCGCGAAAATTCAAAATTCGCGATACCTTTTGAACACACCTCGTATACTTTAAGCTTTGTTTTCTTGTGTACATAGCTGGTCTTTAAGATCGTCAAACTCAACAAAATATTTTATTTTTGAGTTGTATTCTTCAGCATATGTCATCTCTTTTATTACTGGTTATCGTTAATGAATTTGCTCACATTTTCGATACTGAATTCGCCAAGTGTGGTGTTTTATGTATTTGATTTATTTTTCCTTGACTGCGTCATGAATTTTGTTTTATCCTCATTGATTTGTAAGCCTACTAGTTTTGCTTTGCTGTCAAGCTCCAGCAAAAGTTTCTTTAACACGACTAAGTCAACATTTTGATATCGTCCGCATAGGCTACCACTTAGCTCAACTTGTATATTGCAGAGCCAAATTAAATAGCAATGGGGCCAGCCCATCTCCCTGTTTTAATCTGATATTTGTGTCAAAGGCATCAATGTGTTGGTTATGAGTGCGGACTTAGGAGGTCGTTGAAGTCATTTTCATTTTGGTAAGACGGACTAGTTTGGCTGAGATACCAAAGCACAACATTATTTGGTACAGAGCCTCACGATCAATACTGTCGTATGCTTGCTTAAACTCAAATCTAGTGTACATCAATATTGAACTTCTAGCATTTCTCAAGTACTTGTTTGACTGTAAACAATTGGTCTATGGTCGATCTACCTGCTCTAAAACTCCTTTAATAATCCTTAATAAGACTGCTGGGTTATGATCTCATTTTATTTTCTTAGATCTTTGAAAATATTTTATATGCTATACACACTAGTGACATGCCTCTATATTTCTCGCACTGTTGCTTGTCATCTTTCATGTGGGTAGTTCTCGGCATGTGTTCCTATTCAAAATATGCTGGATGACTTTATGGATGCTTTTTGAACACCGCTACCACCATATTTGATGAGCTCCACTGGCATCTCGTCGACGCTTGGCCCTTGATGATTTTTTTGGGATTTTGATGGTGAAACAAACTTCGTCCAGAGTAAGTGAGGCCAATAGAAACTCTCCATGAATACATGTAGGCTCAGATGCTCTCGATTTGAATTGTTTGAGATATAATACCCATCTTTCTTTTATCGTGTTTTCATCACTGATGATATTGCAGAAGTCATCACGGCAGAGCATCGTCTTGGGCTGACAACCTCGTTTTAGGCTTCCTGCTACTTGCAACTTAATCGCTCGTCACAGTATTTTCTTCTATTGATTCTAATTACTTTATTCGCTACTTTCCTGAGACTTTCATGATGCTCTCTCTTCGTCCTGGTTTTCCTACTTTAATACTTTTTTATACACGCGATTCTTTTTATGTAACGCATTATGGCACTCATCGTGGAACCAATCATTTTTTTTGCATCGAAGTTAACATGGTTTTAGTCACCCCTTTCACTTTCATGCAGAGTTCGTTGCTTGTTTTCGGCGATATGTTTGATAAAATGGGAGCCAGTTGGGTATCAAGAATCTACATGAAATGTTTTGCCACAGTCTTTTGATGTCGAATTTTTGTAGATCAATTAATTTGATCAAGTCATGATCTGAGCTACAATTGACTCCTCGATATGTAGGAATGTCAAGCAGGTTCGAAGTCCAACGTTGGTGGATCAGAACGTGGTTGATCTGGTTTTGTGTGTTGCCATCTAGTGATACTCAGGTCATTTTATGTATGCATCGATATGGAAAGCAAGTGAAACTTATGACTAGAAGCTACAAGCTACAAGCAAAGTCAATCAGGTGCTGGCCGTTTTTATTTGCTTCATCATGGAGGCTATATCCTTCAGTTATTTGCCAATGAAATAGCTTATTGCCAACCTTAGCGTTGAAATCACCCAGAATTCTATACGTATTGTTTGTAGGCAATGTGTCAACTAGTCTTTACAGGTGATGGTAGAACGATTTCTTCATTTCTTCGTCCTTTTCTTTGGTCGGGGAGTGTACCTTGATCAGCCAGATTTTGAAGAATTTTGCTTTATATAGATCGCACACATTCATTCATTAACTGCGTTAAAATCAATAAAATGTTGCTTGAAGTCCCTATCCACACTCCGATCTCTCACTTTCCAACAGGCTTCTCACTTTTGAATATTGTGAGTGATCCCATATCTTGATTATCACTTCTAGTTCAGTTAGTTTCCTGGATTCCCAGTGTGCTTGGTTTATATTGACTGGGCTGTCGTAAAATGTCTTTAACAGCCGCTGGGATGTTCAGTGATCTGGCATTCAAGAATATAATTACAGAGTCTTCTTTTCGGTTGCGAGGTTGTCATCGTAAATCCAAACTATTCCGAGGCATATTGGCAGGTTTCAAAACAATGTAAGGTTCTTCAGGCACGAGGAGTTAGCCCACCGCTTAACTTTCATTCCGGTGCGTTTGACTCGTCTTCACTCTCTTACGCCACCACAAAGTAGGATTTAGTAGTAGAACTGCAAGTGTATTTGAAGTTATTGGCATTTTTCGCCATTTAGTTTCCCATCATTGGAGAACCAGTAAATCCAATGTGCAGCTCCTAGACTACACTGCATGAAATAATGATAGGACCAAGACAAAAATCATAACTGTGTCAATGTAATATAAGAAAAAATTGTTTTTTTAAATAAATGTAGTTTATTACTGCTGTATAATTCACGTGGTATAAAGGAACATTGCTTCAATACTCAGTACTTCATTTAATGACTATCAAAAAATTCTGCCAAGCGAAATAATTATAGGATCATTGTTACTGTTAACGACTTTTGGTATATAAAATTCGTCTTTGAGTAGTTTCAGTAGTTTGAAGTTATAACTGTTTGGACAGTATCCTGACTAATGTTCTTCCATTCAGTGTTGACAGCTGCCCGTAGCTCTCGGACGGAGTCGTATTGACGATCTTGGTGAAAAACCCGCTCGGATAGTATTGCCCAGATGTTTTCAATTGGGTTTAAATCCGGGCTACATGGTGGCCACTCCAGTAATGGAATTCCACGAGATTCTAGAAAGTTCTTGGTATGTCGCGCAGTGTGCACCGCAGCATTATCTTGCTGAAATATCCATTCAGCTCCGTGTGTTTCCCCGAAATCAATTAGTACGTCATCAAGCAACTCCACATATTTGACAGCGTTCATTTTTGTGGAAATAAAACATATAGGGGACTTGCCGTAATATCCAATAGCAGCCCACACCATTAAGGATCCTCCACCAAAATATCTTACCATCCTTTTTTGCTTTTTTGTACGTTTATCGTGCCAATATCTTTGTAGGCCATCATGTCCGTCGAGGTTGAATTTTTTTTCATCGCTGAAAAGTACTGTGGTCCATTCTTCTTCCCAAAATTGATCCTTCTCAGCAAAATTAAATCTTAGCTGTTTGTGGCGTGCTGTCAATTTAGGTTTAGGATCCCGTTTGAAATACTCTAACTTACTATCTGCCTTCAAAATTTGTTGCACGCGTCTCACACCTACTTGAAGTCCTAAAGTGCGTTGAATTTCTGCTGGGCTGTTGACCTTATTACAAGCCAGCCTTTTAATTTCTCTGGTTTCTCTGGCAGACACCACTGGCTTTCTTCCTGAACTCTTTTTTTTACCATCGTTGTCTTTTAGTTTCAGGAAATTTATAACCACAGTCTTACTTCTTTTCATTCAAGATGCTATTTCTCTGGTTGTTGCGCCATTATTCCGATAGGCGAGAATTTGTCCTCGTTCTATTTCCGTCAATTGCTTTCCTCGACCCATTTCAGTGTGATTTGCGCAGCTATCGATATAAAAGTTAGTTGTAACAGTAACCAAAAATACAATTCAATTTACCTAATTAAATGAAATTAAATATTATATGATTTGTTATTTCTTTGTAATTTCCTTCTTTTTACGTACACTTCTGGTCTTATCAATATTTCGCACTAGAATGTTTTTGAATTACGTCGCAAACGAACGTATTAGCCGAAAACAAATATCAAAAACCGGTTCTTGGGAAATACCGATCTGTATAATCCCATAGCGCACTGCACTAACGCAACTCTATTTCTATTTGTGTATTATTGCAGTTTTGTGTGTTGGTCTTATCATTATTTCGTGGGGTGTATTGATTACCGGTTTGCTTTGGGATTTAGGATGAAGAATCATGGAAAATCATGGAGGAATTCTTTCTTCAATTGAGCTTAGAAACTTTCTACAGCGGAAAAAATAAACTGATATCAAACCAGTAAAAATTATCGAATAGGATGAAACAAATATTGCAAAAGGAGTTGAATATTTTTTCAAAATATGGAGCATATTTGGAGTGAAAGAAATTAACTTGTTTGATATTGACAGCAGTGGTTTCTAAGAACACACGATTTTTACAAGTACAGAATCACCTGGCGTTTATGAGTAACAAGTAATCTTAGCTGTAGGCAATATATTCAAAGGAATTATCACCAGGTTTCAGTCAACTAAAGAATAGTTTGGCATATTACGCCTGAAAATAAGCTTTTCAACCGCAGATTGGTTAAATTCAATTTTCCCATAGAAGTAAAAATGCCGCCATTTTGTTTTCACTGATCTGATTTAGCGCGTTAACTCTTATCTAAAACTGATTTAGCTGGTTGTCTCATACGTAAGGGCCTCTACTCAAAAATAAGCAGTGTTCTAAACTTTGATGGTAGCAGTACCAGATTTCTCAGAGTACTTAGTTGACAAATTGCTGTGGTTTTTTTCGCACTGAGTAGCAGTGATTTGGCTTACACATTCCTTCTAAACTGTTCAAGCAAACCTTAGAATAATGTGCTAGAATACAGGTTTACCTGTATCATATGAATAATATCATGCAACTAAGACTTTGTTTAGGATATACCCAAAAACTTCCAGAAGATCCTGTTGAAGACTTAAGCTATTATATTTTTTGCATACTCAGCAGTTATTCAGCTTCTTTATGAAGAAAGTTGATGATGGCCATGCATTGCACTCTATTATTTTCTTTTGTAAGCCTCGATCAGCTCAAGTTTAACTAGGAAGCTCACATTCTACGTTTTTCTCTAATTTCATAAAGCCTGCAAAGAAGCATTCTGATAATAAGGTGCCAGTTGCCTTCTTTCTAAGGAGTTTTTTGATTAAATGATATAAATTTTAGGTCGAATTTCATCAGTTGAACACCTGAACGGCTTTGCCATATTGCTCTCATGGCAGCTTGAATATTCTCTGGTTTGACTGCTGCCAAATTTTTTCGTAGGATCTACTGTCAGTAGGTTTGCCCAGCATCCCCTGCCTAGGGGTTAGTCCTGTCCTTCGCTCTTGATATCTGGAATCACATCATGTGACGTTGCTGCTTTTGAGGGCTTTACAAACTGATTTTAACAAAAACCTACTAGTTTTTCGCCGGGCCTTTCCCCTACCTATTCATCAGCCAGCTCATCCGTCTGTCCACGCGTCGCAGCAAGCGTTCTTAAAAACTAGTTACGATAAAATTGTCAAGCTTCCGGGAAGGTCAAAATGGGTGGTTTTTCAAAAGTGCAAGTCTTATCGAAAATTTCAAAGGCGTATAAAAGGGTTCCGTATTTACTAAAGTGGACCTTAAAAAACAGTTGACATGAGTGGGGAATCAAATAAAAGGTCTTGACTTTCAACCTTACACTGATAGATTCACTTTTACGGTTTTGTAAAATAATTTTACAAAACCCTACTGAAATCGCGCTTGTCTGTCCCTTTGTCTGTTTTTTCATCTGTCTGTCCATCCGTCCGTGTGTCACACCACTTTTTTCGCAAACCGCATAAGCTACAAACATAAATTTTTGTATGTAGGTGTAAAGTGATGCCCTCTTCAAAGTTTCACTTTAAAAAAAATTTTACAAGGTGCTCTCCCCATATAGGGGAGTGGCTCCAAAAAGTTTCATCGAAGGTAGCCGATATTTTTATCAAATGAAAGGTCTCAATGAAAAATTTTCAAAACACGACTTAAACTGGTATTTTTTCTACATGAGGCGCACAGGAGGGGGAAATACACGAAAAAATTGGTGTGCCCCTCCTAACATTTAGACATCTGTGATCCGAAAAATCTGAAAAAATTATGAAGGCACGTGTTTATAAGTACAACAACAACAAATACTTTTTAAGTCACAATTCACTCAACTTTTTTAGCACAATTGAATTTCACATTTTCCCCAATAAAATCGCATGGATACCTTCAAATTCAACGAAACCAATTTCTTAGTAGTTTTAAGTAAGGTCCTAATACTCTGCAAGTTTGATGAAAATCCAATCATATTCACGGAAGTTATAGCCATTTGAAATTTCTCCAAATAGGTACAACAACAATAGCACACGATTTTGGTATTTTACGGACTTTCCATTGAATCTGACACTGCAGTTTTGATTTGATCTTCTTGAAATTTTCAAATAAGATCAATAATGTACATTTTTTTTTGGGACTTCATGGTTTGAACTATTTTCGTTTGCTTGCAACAAAATGATGACCGTTGAAAGTACAGATGCAATGGATTTGCTTATAAACGTGCACATCTTTTTGACAAGGTTCTTGCCTTTATTCGTTGCTGGTGATTGCATTTCGCACGTTGGGTACAAAACTCTTCTGATATGACCGTAGGTCTATTTACCCAACTTGATTTCACCTTGGAATGCAGAATTAGTGTTTGCTTCTCGTGATTGGACACCTTTGAGCCTTAAAAATTGAAAAAATAAAGGAGGTAGGTTAAGAATACAAGGACAACAAACACCTCAAAAATCCAAATTCACTCAAATTTGCTAGTAATTGTAAATTTGCCAATTTTGCGTTTTGTCGAATAAAATCAACACGCGCCCTAAAGCTTTCTCAAATGTGCACTAGAGTAAGATTGTTAAGTCCACCAAATTTCTTAAAAACGGGTTCATAATCAAGAGATATATCGCCATTTTCAGGGTTTTGTAAGGACAAAACCCTATTAAAATCACGATCTGTATCCGTCTGTCCATCTACCCGTCCGTCCGTCAGTCTGTATAAGACAGCAATTTTTTCTCCGAAACTATAGAGACTACAGCCATGAAAAAATGTGGAAAGGTAAGATATGGTGATTTCTTGAAAGTTTTGGGGTGAAAATATTTTGAAATAGTCTTAAAGAGGTTCTCTCCATATAGAGAGCCGACCTTTAAAAAAAATTTCACCTTTGGTATTGGAGTAGGGTATCACTGGAAAGGTCTTAGTAAGATTTTTTCAAAACAGGTCTTAAAATTGCCTCCTCAGTACCAAGGAGGGTAGGGGAAAGGGAAATGTAACATTTTTTTTCGTGCACCTCCCCCTCACCATAGGACACAATTCATCCTAAAAATCTTAAAAAAATGATATAAACATAGTCCTTTATGAGTACGACCATAACAAATAAGTCAAAAGTCGAAATTTGATCAACTAAGAGGTGTTATTTTGAATAGCCCGCTATTTCGGTAGATGTTATGTTTGAAGCTGTCATTTTATGACATTTGACAAGTAAAAACTACGCCATTAATAATAGTGGAACGATATATGCTTCAAAAGCGCATTATAATCATCAAAATTCACTATAAAAATGGTGAAAATTTGGCAGAGATGGATCGTAAAACTTGAACATTTTTGGGTCGTCGTGAAGCACCTTGTCGGACCGCAATACAGAAATAAGTGGAAAAATTCGAGCTGTTGGGGCAACTTAGTGATGTGAAGAATAAAACCCATGCACGTCACTCAAGAACAGCCGAGCATATTGCTGCTGTAGCCGAAAGTGTTGAAAAAAACCCAGTTTTGTCCATTCCTCGTCGTTTTTGGAATTAGGCATTCCACAAACGTCATTACACCGTATTTTGAGTAAAGATGTGGGTCTTAAGGGTTATAAAGTTCAGTTGATACAAGAACTCAAGCCGATTAATCATCAACAACGTTGTGTCTTTGCTGATTCCGTCCTTGAAATGCATGTAAATGATCCGTAATTCCATCGAAAAATCATCTTGAGTGATAAGGCCCATTTCCACCTCAGTGGCTTCGTCATCAAGCAAAATTGTCGCATCTGGGGCTCGGAAAACCCAAGAGTTATTGTTTGAAAGCCTTTCTATCCTCAAAGTGTGACAGTTTGGTGTGGTTTATGGTCCGGTGGAGTTGGACGTTACTTTTTCGAAAATGAGGCTGGAGCAACAGTTACGGTGAATGGATTGCGCTATCGAGAGATGATTAATGATTTTTTATCGCCGGAATCGGGTGGTATTGATCTGGATAACGAGTTTCAACAAGACTGCGCTACGTACCACACAAGCAACGAAACCATTGATCTCTTACAGGAAAAGTTTCCGGACTGTATTTTCTCTCGAAGAGGTGATCACAATTGGCCACCGAGATCTTGTGATTTAACACCTTGCAACTTCTTCCTTTGGTGCCACGTAAAAGAGAAGATCTACGCCAACAGCCTAGCGTCGATTCAAGACCTCAAAGATGGAATTCGTTACGCTATCGAGAACATAGGACAGCCACTTTGCGATTTGATTATGGAAAATTTCATGAAAAGGATATGGTCTTGTAAGCATGGCTATTAACAACGTATCTTTTTCTTTATAATGAAATAAACATCCGATCATTTTTAGTAAAAAATGGCATTTTTTTTTAAATATCAAAATAACACCTCTTATTGGAAAACCCTGTATTTTAGTAATAGTATGATTTATCAATTTTACATTTCTTGAATAAAACCATTACCATATCTTTAAAGACTATAAAATTTAATACACAGATTTTCAGGTGTAAGGTTAAAATGTTCTGAAAGTTTCAAAAACATCGAATAGTATTTAACAAAGTTAAAGCAATTCGAATTTTCCTGTATTACTATGGAACAATTAGCGCTTTTTACCGACTTAGACACTACGGGTTTGCTGGGATTTGCATGAAAGTTTTAGGAATAAGAGGTATCATGAATACATTTGAAAATTAGTTCAGCTAGTGGTATCAGTAATTGTAAAACAAAATAATAGCTGTTTTAAATGAGAAGATTGAATAAATTTGAGTTATTTTTCCCCAACTTCAACATTTAAGGTACATGCTTTTAGCGGTTGATGGAATTTAATGAATGACTAAAAATGAGTACCTGCAATTCATACTAGTATGTAAAACAAGCCGAGAAGGCAGGAGAGAGCTCCCAATAGAAGTGCCTTGTAACCATCCTAGGTTTCGAAAACAATTTTCTGATGAAATCGATGATTTGAATTATCCACCCAATACTTGTTTAAGAAATCGTTCAAATTCATCCGGGAGATGCAAACTTTCATTCATAAGCACAAAACAGCCGGATTTTGTTCCATGTTAAATAATTTTCCTGAATGCCCAGCTCATTGAACATATTCAAGTAAACCACTGTTCCTTAAATGTTCAGGAAAACCTGAAAAAAAATAAGATTGCCTTGGTCGATTCGAAATATATATCAACTATCAACATGTGTTTTTGTTTTTGTAATTCCATACAATTTAAATAGCGATAGCCCGCTTGAATATAATTTGATTTCCATGAAGTTTCGTAGGTTTAAGTGCCTTACAGCAACCTACATAAATTTAATTTAATTTAAATGTCAAATTTTAAGAAGTCTCGATTTTCGGGGGAAATGTAAAATTTACAAATCGTACTACTATTAACAGAGTTGATTTTGATTTCTGAGGTATTTGTTGCCTTTGGACTCATAAAGACCTACCTTCGTGATATTTTCAGATTTTCTCTTCAAAAATGACCGATTGCGAGGGGAGGGACACAAATATTGTTCGTGCATTCTGAAAGTGCTAAGATCTTTCATTTGATACTCTACTGGACTACATTTGATGGAAAAAATTCTTAAATGCTATTTCTTTATAAGGAGGGATCCCCTTAAAGAAATTTGATATATTTGATAAGACCTAAACTTCTGAGGGACCACCACTTCTGACCTTTTCACTAACGTTAAGCTTTGTAGCTTCTATAGTTTCCGAAGTAATTTCTTGTGATGCACGGATAGATGGACAGATGGACGAACATGCAGACATATGTATAGAAAGGTCGTGAAACTAGTATGTTTTTGAACAAGTTCTTTCAGAAAGCCTTAAAAATCATGGAGCTGGATCCAATAACAAATAAAATTCGGCTAAAATTCTTTTAACTTTGCTTATAGCAGTAGGAGCTAACATTTTCGTCAGTAAAACTGTATTTGTATCATTAAATTTGATGAAATCAACCATTTAAGTATTTCTTTAAAATATCATCTTATTACATAAGATACAATAAAATTTACAGAAGTTGTATCAATTTGAATTTCCTCTGATTACAACAATCACATACAATTTTTCTACTACATAGGCCTTCCATCGTACCAGACACTACACTTTTGATTGAATCCTCTCCAAATGTTCGGATACGGTGAGTAACAAAAATACATTGAAGATTCAGGTCAGTCAATAATTTTAGCAATATTGGAACTAAAAGTTGGCTTGTTAAAATGAAGTCCTTTTAAAGCAAAAATACATTTGTTGGACATGTTATAAAAGTTTTTCTTGAATTAAATCATTCTATTTATCCACATGACATGAGCGTAGTTCTATCTGCGCTACTTGTTATTATATTGAATTGCAAAATCGTGTTGATGGTTGAAATATATTTCAAATAGACCCAAAAGCTATAATTTCTAGTGCATTTTCATAATATTTTTAGGAAAAGTGTTTGATTTGGATGTATGCAATTATCTGGTCTAGAATTAATTAGTGGTATTTTTCTCGATATTTCCGGCACATTTGAACGACTTCTTATTTGAGTAATGAATGCATAAGTGAATTCATTGATATACAAGTATGTCAGCGCCAACATTTTTGTGACCCTCACATTTGTTAAAAATCCCTGTTGATGAGATCATACACTTTTCTATACAATATCTTTAAGTTGCTTTTCTTGGGTTTATAAAACCTTATTCATACCATCTGCAAACAAAGTCATATCTATTTCAGATACCGATTTCTACATCAACACAAACAAATAAAAAATTGGATGTACATCCGCATAGAAAAACATAATAAATTTCATTGTTGAAATGGCTAAATTCATTTTGTTAGTCAACAAATTTTAAAACTCCTTGCCTTTTCCGAAACCGTGCATCCCTATCTACGACTTGCGAGCGTAGTTTTCTCCTTGGAATGCATCCTTTGCTCGATCACTGCTCCCGTACTAACAATATAATGGAGTTCCTCAAACAGTTCGTTGAATTTCCTGGCAACGTTAAATTTACCCAACCGCAGACACATACAGAGACAAAGTAGAATGTTAAAGGATAACCACACAATGGACAAAAGTGGGAGTTACTTCAAGTGGAAATTTTAGCATGAATATGATTTATTGGCTAGACAAATAGAATGGTCACAGTTGCTTGTTTATCATCTTCGGTGCAATTGCTTGTTGAGCATAAGGAAAGGAATAGTATGTAAGTTAATCATTACAGCAAGCTCTAAAATACGGAGATGTTCCTTATAGGATGGATTTAAAACAAACATTCGAGTAAGTGGCCTTAAAAAAAATTATAAATTTAATCAACCATTACTTTCTTTCCATCAAACATATTATACAGAAAAATATTTATTTCAACAGAAATACATTTTATATCATTTTTCTACTTCAATATTTCTCCATTTCAAAGCTGTCTAGTTTATTTAAGCTTTGAAGAACTTCGTTGATAGTAATAAAGACCTCAAACTCATTCCACACTTTAATTTACAACTCACTTTTACTGTATATTAATTTAATATGCTTTTGTAACGTGTTGCAAAATTGATTTATTCCCAACCAAATAAATGTTGAAATGAAAGAATAAATAGCTCGTTGATGCCTTAGGCCATTTTCAAATCAATGTTTTCACCAGAAATTCTCATTTAACAAGCTCAGAACAATGGCAAAGTGATAATTGGATTGACCTCGAGGTGAATTAGTTGGAGAACGGTCAAAATAATTCAATAAATAACACTGCTTCATTATTGTAGCAGATGAGAAAATTTAATTGGAAATACTTGAAATTGATTTGGAATGTTTCTTATAAATCAGAATATTTAAGCAAGTTGATATTACATATCATACATTTGTGACTGCTGATTTATCAAAAATTAACACACTTCGATATAATTTCAACCTCAAGTATTGACCCTGGCCATACCAAACGTAGACCAGCTAATTCACTTCTGACACTCTTCCTTTGACAATGCTTGCATTTGTTTATAATCGGTTATTTATTTTGTTTTTTGAAAGACTTTTCTAAGTATTTTCACGCATAATTGTTGAAGCAGATAAGATGAAAGGATCCTGTTTTCACGAAAAGCTGAGCTTATACGAGTATCTGATCTGATTTTTCATATAAATTACCCATTAAAATAGAGAATTAATTGAAAATGGAGAGTTTGGTCAGATTTTTACAAATTCATTGAAATTGCTACAGGATATAGTTCATACTTACTCTTCGAATCTCAGTGTGTTTTTTCAATGCATTCTAGTGTTTTACATAGATTTTACACGCATAAGTTCTTTGTTTCAAATCACTTTAAGCGTGTTATGTTTACTTTAAATGTCCCTAATCTATGGCCTGATGAAAATTATAACAAACAATCCCAAATGCAACTTAATCGAATTTAATAAGCAACTACAAACATTTCAAATTTTCAAGTTATGAGGGTCATTCAACAAGTACTTAGCCTAAAGAAGAAAAACGAAAATTTTTTCAAGCTCGATACACTTGGCCCAGCGATGCCCTAACTTTTTCAACCCATCGAAAAAATACATTTTCTCGAGGGCTGCGAAATAGGCCTCCGTGGCGGCGATGACCCAAATCTATTCCCGGTGAGTGATTTTTTCAGGTTTGGAAACAAAAAGTAGTCACAGGAGGCTAAATCTGGAGAGCACGGTGGATGGGGCAGCAATTCGTAGCGCAATTTGGCCGTGGGGACGGTGGAGGTGTGAGCCGGCGCGTTGTCGTGGTGGAACAGCATTTTTTTCTTCGCCAAGCGGGGCCGTTTTTTCTTCAATTCGACGTCAAATCGGCCCAATAAGTCTGCATAGTAGCGCCCCGTGATTGATTTACCTTTCTCGAAGTAATCGATGTGGATCACACGTTTCAAATCCCAGAAAACGGCGGCCATCACTTTTCCGGCCGATCGAACAGTCTTCGCCTTCTTCGGAGCACGTTCGCCGGATGAAGTCCACTGTTTCGACTATTCCTTGGTCTCTGGTGTGTACCAGTGAATCCATGTTTCGTAGACGGTCACGAAACGACGCAAGAACCCGCTGGATTGCGCTGAAATAGCGCCAAACACGTCACCGATGTGGTCTCACGGTTGCGTTTGTTTTCCAGTATGAGCAAACGTGGCACCCATCGTGCCGACAGCTTTCTCATGCCCAGTTCTTCGTGCAGAATATGATGCACCATTCCTTCTGCGATGACCATAGGCTCAGCTATCTCGCAAACCTTCAATCGGCGGTCTGCTTACACGAGATCGTGGATTTTTTTAACGTTTTCCTCCGTAACATGCCGTTTTCGGGGCACCTGGGCGTGGCTCATCAAAAACCGACGTGTGGCCACGAACAAACTCGTTGAACCAATTCTTGACGATCGCCATCGAAGGAGAAGAGTCACCATACACAGCATTCAATCGATCTATGATTTCGCTGCGCGTTTTTCCTTCCAAAAACAAGAATCTAATCACTGAACGATATTGTTCTTTTGCCATTTTTGTACAACCGACCCACACGCTCGCTTCCAAAGGCTATCAAAACAAAGCTAATGAAGGGAATTGACTGAAACGTTGACAGTAGGCTACTAAAAGAATATACTGCACGATGGTAAAACTCTTTTGTAATAGCAGCGCCATCGAGCGGTGAGGCTAAGTACTTGTTGAATGACCCTCGTATGAATGCGTATTTTTGATGTCTTCCAATATTTGTTTCTACCACTCATTTTTGTACAAGATAAAAGAATAAACGTGAATGTAAATGACATTGGGGGCTCATCTTTGATAAAATATAAAAAATTAATATCTACGTTAACAATATACAAGTGAGAAGATAAGGGTAACGACATTCTGAGGTTGAATACATTGTAGCTTTAATGGCTTTGTACCAAAATACCAAACTCTGATGTAATCGCGAGCTGCTCCCGTCGGTCCTTTGTCCATTTGTATGTCACAGCAGTTTGTCTTCAAAACTCTAAAAGCTCCAGCTATGAAACTGTGTGGAAAGATCAGAAGTGATGACTTCTTAAAATTTTATGGGGTTGGAAAAATTTCAGGCAGTTTTAAGAGAATTTCGCCATACCTGACCTGATTGATCCTTAAAAAATATTTTTCTTCAAGGATAGTCAACTGGGGTGTTACTAAATATGAAAAATATTTATGAGATCTTTCAAATTAGGTATTGAAATTACTCTACCAGTGTTGAGGCGGGTAAGAGAAAGGCAAATGTACGAAATTTTTACGCACCCCCTCGCGACTAGACACTTTTATCCGAAAAAATCTGAAAATTTAAGCTATTTAATTTAATCTGAGCTATTTTATTTTTGTATAATTTCAGCATTTTTAGTGAAAATACAAATATATACAGTTACCCTAAGGTTGCCAAAGGCTCACGTTGAGGCTCCTAAAAAATAAATGTAGATCTTTATGTGTACAATAATAACAACTTCGTCAGAAGTCGAAATTCACTCAACTTTGTTACAAAGAGCTTTCCAAAATAAACGAGACTGAGTTAAAATAGAAAAGACAGGAGCTTTATTCTGATAACTTCGAATTTATTTATTCAAAATAGTCTCCTCCGGCTTCGATACACTGTTATTCGCGATCCAAAAGCTTTTCAAAAGAAGTTTTCAGGTCATTGACCGGAACGTTCTTCAAGATGTCGGTACAAGCCTCTTGGATGCCCTCTATGGACGCAAAGTGTTTTCCTTTCATGGCCAAATGCAATTTTCCGAAAAGGTAGAAGTCACAGGGAGCTATATCAGGCGAGTGACTTTTAGTCAAAAAATCATCTTTTTCGAATGTTGAATTCTGAGCAACTTTTGGTCATCAGTCAACTTGTGCGGAACAAAACGTGCGCAGACCTTTTGTAAGTCCCAATGATCGGTTAAAATGCGATAAATCGATGTTTTGGAGATATTCAACTCCGATTCCATGAATTTCAACGATGGCTTTGGCTCATTTTTGATAAATTCACGCACAATTTCGATGGAGTTCTCGGTGATCACTGATTTTGGGTGGCCTGCATGTTCATCGCCATTTATATCCTCATGACTATCTTTGAAACCTGTAAGCCACTCATGAACTCTGGCACAAGATAGGCAATCATCGCCATAAACTTCTTCATCAATTCAAATGTTTCGGTAAACGTTTTACCAATTTTAAAACAAACTTTTATATTAGCTCTTTGGTCGAAACTCATTTTTATACCAATGACACAAACATACTGTCACTTTAGACGCAATAACTTCGCTTCCACCGAACCGAATATCACCAAACTTTCACTGGAAGTCAAAGAGGGATGTAACAGATGGCGCCACTAAAAAAATCGTGGCGATCATAAAAACTGTTTCCACCACTGAGTGGTGCTGTCACATCATCTCGAGGAAGTTTGACTTGACACATCTGGCAACTAATCAGCTAGCAACAAGAGGACTTTTCATCAGTTGTTCTCTTTGGCTTTTGTTCGCGAAGCAGACATGTTTGTTCAGCACACACCACCGCAGGCAAGGCACGACAACAACACGTTGTTCGACATGCTATAAGAACCAAGCAACCAAATTGTTGCCACCGGTTGATGCAGCAACAAACTTTCCACCGTCTGCGGAAGTTGCTTCTGTCAAAGACTTGAAATTGCTACCATTTTGGGAAGCGACCCAATGCTTTGGTTTGTGCAGGTAGAGGTGCAATTTTTCACCAATAAAATAATGTCTGACAACGCTTGTTATTACACGATTATCGCTTCTCTGGACATCGATATCCTGCAGAAAGTATCTGACACTATCCGTTCGCCACCAGTCACGAACAAATACGGTACGCTCAAACAGCATCTTTTCACCAGGTTCTCCGAATTTAAAGAGTAATAGCTAAACCGGTTGCTCACAGAAGCAGATCTTGACGAAAAACAACCCTCACAACTACTTCGAGAAATGCAAAATTTCGCACCTTTGGATTTGTCTGAGGACATCCCCAAAACATTGTGGATGAAACGACTACCAGTGAGTGTCAGGTGTATTTTGGCTGCTAGCGAGGATTCCGAACTCTAGAAACTCGCACAAATAGCAGACCGCATAGTGGAGAAAATAGTGTTCCGGCTTACGTATTGGCTACAGACGCCACTCCACCACAAGCAGGCGTGCCTGATACGTTGGAACTCAACAAACGGCTTGAAAAATCGAGTGTCAGCTTAATAACGTTGTTGTTTAAATGACAAAATCAGCAAACAATTTCAACCCCTCTGATTTGCATGGTTCGGCAAGTGGTGCAAGAGGCCACCGCACTTCAACTGACAACGAGGCTTGCTATTACCGTAAAAGATTTGGCGTAAAAGCGAAGCGGTGCTCAGAGCCTTGCTCGTTTCCAAGTGAATCAGCATCAGGGAAACTGAGACAGTTGCCTTCCATCACCGGAGTGGTAGACAATATAGATAAAATTCGGTATTCAGACTACACATAGTCGATCAGCAGTCACACTTAAATTTCCTAATCAACTCCGGATTGTCCTTCTTGATTCTGCCTAAACGCTTCGCTCAACTTCAACAGCTGCAAATGCTAACATTTTATGCCGCCAACAACACCACAATTACCCGTATGGTAAACGACCCTTGAAGATACACTTTGATTTCATACGTCTATTTGCGTGGAATTTATTGTAGCAAATGTCTCTACACCAATTATCGGGGCGGACTTCTTGATACATTATGGGGCTT
This sequence comes from Odontomyia ornata, assembly GCA_963969285.1. Lineage (NCBI taxonomy): Eukaryota > Metazoa > Arthropoda > Insecta > Diptera > Stratiomyidae > Odontomyia > Odontomyia ornata. The sequence goes on from OZ017738.1 coordinate 360,757,968, forward strand.
TTGATCGATCTAAAAAACAGAAG